>PVJX010018044.1:0-37274 GCA_004027295.1 Dolichotis patagonum
CTGATCTTATTTGAATCTGGTTTGTTAGATTGTTACTTTGTATTGACTGATCTTATTTAAAACTGTTGTGATGGATAGCACCAAGTCTAAGAGCATAGGCAACTACACTGATGACGACAAGATTCACTAAGATACCCACTCTGGTCTGACTATCACTTGCTTTTGAAGTCTTATAATGTCTCTAATGTTATGTTTTTATTAATGGTGTTATATACTGCTGAGACACCATGGTAACCATTGTAGATCACCTTGTATTGCGGTTTTGTGTGACTTTTCTGCCTCATACTTTTCTAGGAATTGTTTTATCTTGCTTTGTTTTGTTTTTCCGGCTAATATAGAAATGATAGATATACATGTAGAGACTCACGCATGTGTAGAGCTTAAAAACAGCTTACGAGAACCAACTATATAACACGTGTTGAAACAAACAACTACCCTGAAGAAAAAGAGACACTACAATACCCAGTGCGGATTCCATAATGTCATGATGTGAAGTCCAGCGAAACTATCACTTTTCATTCAAAGTGATCTTAGCTCGCTTTGCCTTGTCTAAGTTCAATACACATTAAGGTATGGACAGCTGTTTTGAGGAGAATGAGAGACATTATGACAACCATTCATGGCTTCCCTAATGTCTGGTCTCGAAGACCTGTAATGTCCCCCTCGTCCTGCTCAGATTAATTCCATACTAGGTTGTTTCATGTGAATTCCCTATATGTGACAATATGGACAACTATTTGGAAGAAAACAAAAGTCAATATGATAGAGAGTGAATATCTCCAATTGTCTAGCTTTGAAATTTATGTCTTACATTGCTTTCTTGTGATCCGCATTGCTCTGTTTTTGTTGTGTTTAATTTTACCCTATTGATATAATTGCATGTATATTTGAGTGGGTAAGATAGATGACCATATTGTTTTTGTCAGATCGTGGAGCAGACCTGTTAACAGTCTCACTGATTGAATGTCTACTTTACATGTTTTAACTTTGTAATTAGAACAACTATTTCAAAGAAGTCAGTATGTAATTAGTCAAGTAATAATTTCTTAGGTTTTATTGCTGTTGTACTCCTCCTTTTTTCCTTGAAATACTGTATTGTCGCTACCCTTTATTCTGTTTTATTTTGTTTTGTTTTTTTTCCTCTTTAAAAAAAAATTTAAGATAATGATAACTAAAAATGTAAAAGGTCTGGATGTTCCTCAGAGTGAAAGTCCTGGGCCAAATCCCTATTTGCTGGACTCCTTCAAGCTGAATACTCGTGTAGGGCTGTGGCATGGCCCAGGCGTGGCTGAACTAAGTACGAGGAGACACCTCGGGGGCAAGATAGGCCACAGCTGAGGCCACCTGCAGACTTCTGGATAGTTTTTGTTTAGCATCATCTGTTGCTCAGAGGGTCCTTGAATCCTTCCCAAGATCCTGCTCAGGGTTCCTGTATTTTCCACTCCACTCCTTCCTTGTTGTGAATAAGTACGGGCCGCCCCCAGACAGTTGGTCGGTCTCAGCTATCAGAGTTATGAACTCTGCAGAGGATCTTAGTCCCCCTGGAGCCCTAAAGATTATGCTGCTTGTCTCATTCATTTGGACCTTTGCCGTGCACTGGTTTAGGAGATTGGGGATCTAGGCACAGACCCCAATACCTACTATTACAAAAAATGCCTTCCAATCATTTCTATTCCTGTGTAACACCTTCTCTATTACACCTAGATAATGTTGGCCAATCAATTTTTAAGCCAACAACAGATAAAATTTCCAATTATGCCTCAAAAATGATTAGGTGAACTTAGCAATGACAGAACAGTTATTTATCTAACTTTACATAAATTTCTTTCTTTCAATCCTAAAATTTTAAGTGACTTTCAAATCAAGCCAGCATAGAGCCCACCCTTTAATTTCATACTAAGAAAACCACTGGTTCAGGAGCTGATTTTGTCACCCAGCCTCATTCCCTGCTTTCCCACAGTGTCTACTCTGCGTTGCTCCTCCCTGCACAGGACACCATTTTATGCTTAATTATTGATATGGTTGTAGACCGACACAGGTGTTTTCCCCCTGCCGCAATACTGGTTTTATTCATTGTCCTGCCTCATTCAGCATGTCAAGTTTTTTTTTAAGACAGGGCCTCACTTTGTAGTTCAGACTGGCCTTGAGCGCACTATGTAGCCTAGGCTGAACTTGAACTCCCAACAATTCTCTTGCCTTAGCCCTCCCAAGGGAAGGGATATTTTGGGCATGTACCACCATGCTTGACTAGCATGTCATTTTTGGGGGGCCTTTTTTTTGAGACAGGATCTTACCCTGCAGTTCAGGCTGGACTTGGGCTCACTTTGTAGCCCAGGTTGGTCTCCAACTCACAACAATCCTCCTGCCTCAGCCTCTGAGGTGCTAGGATTACAGGCATGTACCACCATGCCTTGTTTAACATGTCATTCTTAAAACAATGTCTATTAACTATCTATGAAATATAGCAATTATGTGAGATGATGCCTTTCTATCTTTTCCCCCATTCACCTATCACCTGTGGATACACTACTTCAAAGAGATTCAAAGTTTGGGCTTAATAGTCAGCCCTTTCTGGGAACTGTTCTTTATAACATCACTTCCATTTTTCCTTCTTTACACTGATAACTTCCTGTCCATTTTTGGCATTCTATATAACAAGAAATATGTATGTATGTATGTATGTATGTATGTATGTATGTATTTCTTTGGTCTGGATATCACAGTAGTTGAAACAGGCTTAGCCAGGATCCTAACACTAAGCCTCATTACAGGCAATGTTACACATTCCTTCTAATTTGTATGCCATTTGTAAAAACCTTATGATAACTTTGGAATTGTGGAGAAGTGTTTGGAAATTTGGGAATTTACTGTCATCACAATCAAATCCAGAGAGGAAGACATGACTTGAGTACTTGAGACCTTGTACCTAAACTTTTAAGAAATTTAGCATAATTAGGTGGCTTAGCCACTTTCCTGTTAGAGATAAAATACCAAACCCCACAACTGAGCGGAGAACTTTACATTGGCTCGATTGCAGTTCACGGTCTGCTGGACTCAAGGCAGAAACATGATCCCCAAAGTGGTCTAGTGAAGGAAGATACTCAAACCACGCATCCTGGAAGGACGGAAAAATGGGAGGTGCTGCAAAGAACACACTTTTCCAGGCCTTGGCTCTAGGCACTGATCTCCAACAAATCTTCACATCCAAACAGCACAAGCAGATACTTAAGTCACCAATGGATAAACTCACTGATCAATATAGGGCCTACACAAACCAGCCAACTTTCAAACTTACGAGACACTTTAGATATAAGGCATAATACCTGGTCTGATTCTGGGAAAAAAACAGGGCATCCAACTTTGCCGTTCTACACAGAAACCTCACACATGCACCATCAATCTCTCCTCAACCTTCCTGCTCACTGAAGAGCATGGAGAGAGCTGCACATACTGAGTGGGTGAAGGCCATGGTAAAGTCACCTCACTGGGACGGGACAGGACACTGAGGTCCTGGCAGATGTCTCAGCCCCACCCAGAGGGTTATAAAGGACCAAAAATGTGTACCGGTGGCACCTGACATATAGGGACAATGATTAATCGCCTGATCCAGGGAGGCCCAGATCCTGCCAAAGCTCATTCTGACCACTTCTAACCAGATATCAAGCATCCACCACAAGCCCTACTCTTATGTTGGGCCATTTGGCCTTGCTTAATTGCCATTCTGAGAACTGAGGGACTCCCAGCATCTTCCTGTATATCTACAGTCAGCAGAATTCATAAAGCAAGACAGGCTAAGCCACGCTGGGAGCTTCTGACTCAAATGCCTGACAGAGGATTCTATTTTCCGGCCAGCGTGATTGACTGGACAATTTATACAATGGAAATTTTTCTGCATAATGCAACACAGCTCCATTGTTGCACACTGAGTCAAGAAGAAAAGCAATACAACAGATGCTTGAGTGGAGCCCAAATGACCTCTCTAGATAAAACCCTTCCCAGTGCAGGCTTCCTCCCTGGACACTGACTTGACCCAGTTTGTTAGATCATGGCAGTGATGCAGGACTTGCTTCTAGCTTTGCAAAACTACCTGTGTCTCCTTACTGTACTCATGAGTTTTGTTTTGTTTTGTTTTGTTTTTTTGGTGTCTGAATATAGGATCACAACTGTACTGAACCTTCAGAATTAATGTCACATGGAGAAAACCATTAAAACCTAAAGAAGAATCTGGGCCCAGGCAAAGGGCAGAAAACAATCTAATAAATAGAAGGAAAAGCCTGAGGTTGCCAGGGGGGAGAGAAAGAAATGAGCCACTAAATAAATGAGCCACTTCATGGCAGCCTTTCTTGGACATTATGCGCACATTTTCAGTAAGAAAATAAAGCCATGCCAAAATGAGCACATAACCCTTTAATAAATGAAGAAGCTGGTGATGACAGTGCTATGTAAAGGAGTCAAGATGAAAGAAAAGAAAGTATTTCAGATGCCTCAGGCAGGAAACTAACCTATCCAGGGTCACAAAGAAACCCAGAATTCTGAACGTTAATCTTAGCAGAAGAGTCAGAATAACAGTCAATGCAGATTCCCCTCAATCATTTCTCTATGACGGGGCAGGAATAACTAAGAGCATAACATAGTAAACTCTTTATAATGTGCTGTTCCCTCCTCACAGATTGAAACTTCTCTATTCCAACATATTAAATTCCCCATGATAAAGTTCTCATCTGAAGTCATGTGATGGGTAGCCTTACTGTCAAGTATATTGGCTTGAGATGCCTAGGATATTAATAAAGCACATATTTTGGGGTGTCTGAGTAAGGCAAGGCAGTATGACCTTAGCAATTGCCTCTGATCTCTGGCCCCTTCATCTCAGGCTCTTTCCCTACTCAAGAATTTCCACTGGAAAGTGGAAGGGTTTATGCTAGAAAGCTTAAGGAACTGGAGCCCAGCACCCAAAGCAATGGCAGATCCTAGAGATCCTCCACAAAAAAGGAGAGACCTCCTTTCTCCCATTTGTATTCCATCTCAGGCCCAAGCTTATTGGTTGCTGCTGACCCCGTGCAGGGTGGATTTTCTTTGCTTTCTTTATGTCCTACCAGCCAATCATCCACAGACAAAAGCTTTACAAACTTCCTGTTTCCTACGCATCAAGGGGACATACTACAATTAATGATCACAAAAACCTAAATGAGTCTTTTCTATGCATTCCCTTCACAAATACTTTTCATAGGTACGAATTTTAACCTGAAGCCAGTGAATGTTTGCAGGTAAAAAAGCAAACATTTTCTAGTAAAAGCCCTATGGCAATCGGTCACTTCCACAAAAATAACAACCCCCTAAGCCATCTGTACATAAAATACCTGCTGAACATGGATTTAAATCTTGAGGACAATTTTTCATTATGAAAAAGCAAAGACACCAGAATTCATCTTTAAAGGAAAAGATTTACAGACAAATATGAACCAAATGTTAACTGTCCACATTTTTCCTGAGCATTGATAATGTCTTCATATAGTTCCAATCTGCTGTGTCTATTGATTGACCTGCTGCCCATTTTTAAAAGTTATTTAACTCCATACCTCAATTGACCTAGTAGTCATTTCTGTAATAAATCCTAAGCCTCTTAAAAGTTTCTCTAAGATAAAAAGTATAACTGTCATACATTTGAATCTTTCTGAAGTTGAAATATATTGCTCAGTTTAAATTCTTTGAAGCCATGTTAAAGGACATAGGATGACATTTTAAGTGTACACTAGGGACATACATGTGTGGGCTACTATCAATGGCCTGTCAGAGCACACAAACAATGAAAACACACAGTGAATACTATATTGGGCCATATTCTATGGATTAGGACCCAAGAGCTTCTAAAACTAAAGAAAAAAAATCAAAGAACAGAGAAAGAGGGAAGTGTGAGGTGGAAAAAGGACAGACAGACAGAAAAGGAGGAAAAAATATGGAGGCCATAATGTCACTATTAACTACACCTGTAGCAAAAAAATAGCCTGAGGTAAGTTTTATGCCTAAGGCCCTTTTCATATTGCTCTGATCCTTGTCCTTGAGGCTGAATATGAGGCTATAGAATATAGCATGACTTTTCAAGGAGTCTCTGTTATTTCCAAACTTGGGATAGAAATAAATGACAAGGAAGAGCCAGAGTGGTTTCACAGCTGCGGTCAGGCAAATGCATTTGAGAAATATATGCATCTGCTCTCCCTCAGCAGAGTGGATCTGTAAAATGGAATTGCAATAGACAAAGGAGAACACAGTGACAACTAAATAGCCAATCAGATTGGTCACACGGTGAGTAAAATGTCTTCTTACTACAATTCAACATCAATCAGAAATGTGGCAGAGACAACTCTGAGTTACATTTAGACTCACACAAGACAAGGTACAAAACTACTGTGGGAAGGGGCTATATTATAAAAATTTACTTAGTATATAAAATATACACACACTCCTGCATATGCATATTCATACATGCATACATACATATATTTCATTATTTTCTCACCATGTTATTACTAAAATACATATATATCCATTTACTAATTGCTAACTCATCCCTGTATGTAAGGCTTAACTATAACTTCCAGAAATAACACTTTGACAGAACAAAACAGGTCAAAAGGAGCTTTCCCAAGAATTTAGATGCAGGCAATAGAGAGGGCCAGTGGCCAGATCAGGGGTCTCAGAGCATAAAATAGCCAATCAACTTAAAACAACCTTTAAGGGGGAAGAGTCTCTTCTTGCCATACAATAAAAGAGTCTAAGAAGAAAGACCCTCAGGGGTCACTTTTGGGCTTCCTACCTTACTCCAACAAACAGCCATCTATCTCTTCATATTTCTCTCTTCTAATACAGTGCTTTTATTTTTCCTTCTTGATTCCCTAATTATTTATGTTTTTGAATCTCACGTTATAAAAATTTACCCTTATGAAATATAGCAACAGTGTAGGAAGCACTTATGAATATTCTATAGTTCAAGACTATTTCCAAAACAATAGGACATTTTAAAGTGTGTTTAAGTCAGAGATTTAGCTCAGCGGCACAAGCACTTGCCTGACAAGCACGAGGTTGTGAGTTTGATCTCCAGTATCAAAGAAAGTTTAGATTAGTTGTAAATACATATGACTAACAATGGAAAAATGCAAAAATATTGGAACACAATCATATTGAATTTCCTAAGAAACAACAGAAAACAGAACCATATAAAATGCCCAATTGAAACAAAGGAAAAAAAACTCCAGAGATTATACAGTATGAGAAACAAACAAAATAACAGAAAACAGAAAGAAAAACGCTCTGTAAAAATTCTAATATACTTTTAAAAATTACAGCATTGTGAATAATCTGCTCAGTTTTACCATCTAAAATGTATAAATGTTTCAAAGCATCGGGCTTTAAATTATAAATATGTTAATTTCCATTTGTAAATGAAAATTTGAAATTTTTTTCAGATGTAACAAATGTAAAACATATAAAGGCAAAACAGATTGAATAGGTTACATTAAGAGGAACTCTAAACTAGTCTAGCACTGATTCAATGAAATCTACTAAATCTTTACTAATTTGACAGTATTCAATCTGTACCTAAAATAGATTATCATGATCAAATAATTATATAAAATTATTTCCTGTGAGAAATGCAGAAGTCTTCTTAAAATCACAAGAAATATTGACCAAGACAAATCAACAGAACAACAATAAAGAACTTGACATATCCTGTGAGGTGCTCATAACCTGCACTATTTGCTTTCTTTTATCTGCCCTTCCCCCTTTGAAACACCCCAGACCCTAGTTTTGAAAGCTTTACTCATTTTATGGCCTATAGATTATGGTACAGATGCTTGGCTAGCAATTAGAGTTTAAACAGTAAATGAACTCTGGCCAAATCCCCAAAGGCCTCATCCTCTCCCTTAGTTGACCATAAAAGCTACAAAAAGGGGAAACAAACTGCTTGGTGCCCACAGTCTGTGTGTTGATTAACCAGATGTGTAAGAAGGTCTTATAACACTCCAAAGCAATAATAGTGCTCCAAAAAGGTGGTATCCATGGTAACCCCCTGGCCTTGTGAACTCATACAGGGGTATATAAAGAAAGAAAACAAACGAATCACAGCCAGCCAGCAGTTCTGATCGCCTGAGCTGACTGCTGCAGCTTAAGCGAAATAAATCTCACTTGTTTCTCAAATATCAGTGTCAAATGGGTGATTTTTCTTGAACAGGCTGTTATAATCCAAAGAAATGGAAATAATATCAAGTAAGCTCTCAAAACATAGGAATTAAAATGCTTAGATTAGAAACCGATAGCTGAAATATTTTTTAAAAACTTAAAAAATATAGATTAGGTCACAAATTTTAAATGACATTTATATCAAACAAATGACTTGTTAAATTATTAATGATTTCATAATGTACAAAATTGAATCTACATGTTATCATTTTAGGGGGACTTCCAGGTAAAATTTTTTAAAAATATATGTATTAGAAAAGAATATCCCAGCATTTGGGAGGCTGAGTCAGGAGGTCAAGGTCAACCTGGGCTACAAAGTGAGCTGAAGGCCAGCCTAAACTGCATAGTGAGACTCTGTCTCAAAAAGACCAAAAAAAAAAAAAAAAAAGTGAGATATTCAAATATTTCACTTCAGACACCAGCAAAACATCAGCAAAATAAAAATGAAAATCACTCAACAAATAATTGTAAATTACATGCTCAGTATTCAGTCAGGTATATAGAACACAGTAAGAATTGTTAAAAGTATATAAAAATGGGCTACTGAGTAAATTGTCATCCATTACATTAAAAACAGAAAATCTAAGATTGTATCAGTAGATGCACAAAAAACACAAGATAGAAAAACAAAAAAAATTGACATTAAAATAGAACACATAAAATTGTTTTGTTCACCTGCATATAGCATCCTTGTATATGTTGCCAAAATTAAAGAACCAAGAAAAACTACTACAATTAGTAAGATATTGTAGTTCCTAGCTTAGTATACAGACATGTGTCCTTTACCTATGTGCCAAACATAAGCTGAATTAGAAATTCTTGATAAAACATACGTAACACATAGAAAGACATGAAACAATTTCACATTAAAAGCCCATATATGAAATATGCTCAACACTAGATGTAATCATCTAACACATAATAAAATCATTTAAAAATGGTGTTTAAGCTTAGAAGGAGAAAAATAAATTAGATCATTCCAAGTATGGGCATCACACAAAAAGTACCCTTACATGAAACATTAAGAGGACAAATTCATATTCAAAACTTTCTGCAAATTTTTAATTTTTCCATATCTGCATACCAGCAATTCTCATTCTGTCAAAAATCCTAATTCATTGTCACTTGAAGGGAATAAATAATATATTTAACAACAGTAACAATACTACAAAACTATTAAAAACAACTCAAAAGCAGAGTCAGTGGAAAAAGTGAGTGAAGCAACATAAATATGAACTTTCCTAAAAACCTCTGCAAAATAGGTTGAGACAGAGAAGCCACAAATAATCATTTCAGCATTATAACATGACTTTAGCCTCAATTATTAACATTCAAAATTTCAAAGACTTTATCCCAGCAACGCTCTTCTTAGTAATATGATGGTAAACTCACAAAGTACATTAAAAAAAAAAAATCCACCCTGGGGAGCAGTTAAAGATGGCGGACTGGTAAGCAGCAGGATACAGAGGAGCCTCTCTGAGAGAGACAGCACAGATGCCAGAATAAAACATCTTGGAGAGATCCAGACAGAGGGAGAGGGATTCTCTCAACCCAGGGAGAAACTGAAGGGAAAAGAGCTAATCAAACATGAAGTCCTGGGGCTACCACTAGAGAAGCTAAGATTAGCGGTCATGGTGCTCTCACCAAGCTGCCTGAATTCGTGCCCCGAGACTGGCTGAGTCGCCCTGCACGAGGAGCTGAGCCCCCTACCCCCGCGGTGAGTGCTGGGAATAAGACCCTTCCACGGGAAAGGGGTGACCAACTGGCTGACATGTTGGAGTCAGAAGTCAGGCAGGATGGGCCTGAATTGGAATGGCAGTGACTTCAGTTGGCTGCTCCCTTCCCAGAGCAGATTGGTGGGATCTGCTTGGCCTGGGTCATGCCCCTGACCGGGACCTAAAAAGTCCCAAACCAATTCCCTATGCGCAGCACGCACTGATGCAGTGAAGGCCCGCGGAGGGGAGGGGCCAGCATACACTGCCCCTGCCTGCACCTCAGTGACTAACAGCAAACTGGAGAGGACAGAAACACCTAGCCAGAGAACTTCAGAGGAACTATAACCAACAAGGAAAGGGGCTGGGAACTACACGATACACTTGTATGGAAGAAATCAAAAACATGACAAGAGAAGGAAATAAGAAAAAAACCCCAGCCCCTAACCCTGAGAATATTGATCCAGGAGAGGTAAATACAAAAGAGATTGAGGGCAGCAAATATGCAACATCAAACACGGCATCAGCAGATATAGAGAGATATCTTCAGGACCTCATAAGCGGGATCAAAACTGAAATATTAATACAAGTTCAGCAAGATGTAAGTAGATTAATAAAAGAAATGCTAAGCACCTCTCAAGAAGACACAGATAGAAGAATGGAGGAAGACAAAAAAAAGAGAAACGTTCGATGAAGAATATAAAGAAAACCTAGAATACATGAAACAGATTCAAAGAAATTACCAGGAAACTAAAAACTCTATTGAAAGCTGGCAAAACTGCTTGAAAGAAACTAAGGATAGACTATCAAAACTTGAAGACAGGTTTGCAATGTGTGATCATGAAAGTAAAGATCTCCTAAAAATAACAAGGAAACAGGCAGTAATAATACAAAGGCTAGAAGACGACAAAAGGATCTATAACCTATGAATAAAAAACATGAATAAAGAAGCAGGAGTCAAAACAAAGGAATTACAAAGGCTATTCACAGAAATAATTAAGGAAAACCTCCCAAGCATAACAAAAGGAAATGATATTCAGATGTATGAAGCATACAGAACTCCAGCCACCTACAACCAAAACAGAGCTACATCCAGACACATAATAATCAAGATCCCAGAAATTCAATATAAGAACAGAATATTAAAAGCTGTCAGAGAAAAGAAACATATCACCTATAAAGGAAAACCCATCAAAATCATGGCAGACTTCTCAACACAGACCATCAAATCACAAAGAGCTTGGAGTAAAGTAATCCAAGCTCTGTAAGAAAATAACCTCCAGCCCAGATTGATGTACCCTGCAAAGCTGTCTCTCAAAATTAATGGAAAAACAAGATGCTTCCATGACAAACAGAAACTGTGGGAATTCATGATCACCAATCCAACCCTACAAGAAATACTGAAGGACATTCTAGAGAGAAAGAAAAAAATACCAGTATATCAGGAACAGTGGCAGAGAGGTCTCAATGAATGGGGCAGACAGTGGAATGAAGGAGAATAGTAGACAACCAATGGCAGAAAAATAGCATAGCAGAAATAAGGCAAAAAAGGTTGGCTGTAATCTCTAACATAGATGGCCTTGATATACTAACAAAAAGAAACACAGGCAGAGTAGATCAGAAGATAGGGCTTATTGAGATGCTCTATATTGGAAACATAATTAACCTGAAAGAGGGTTTATGGAAGAAAGGCAAATATGAGAAAACAATGCTCTATGTGACAGGGAACCAGAGAGAAATAGGGGCAACTCGACCAGCACCTGCAGATAGCTTGAAAGGACATACTTTTGTGCAGTAGGGAACTATGCAGCTATAATGAAGGAAAACCTTTAGGCTTTTGTAGGTAAAGGAATACAACTCAAGATCAAGCCCAGGAGTCAGAAGGTTCAGAACCAATTAGGGTAAATAGCAGGTTGCTCCCCCCACTCTAAAAACTGAGGAGTTAGTGGGACCCAAAGTGTGCAGTGCACCCTGTGGGAGTGAAAGGCGAGGAACTGTCTAAATAAAGGAAGGTAGAGGATATTGTTAAGTGTAACAGGATTTAAAATCTACATTAGTCTCACCACTCTGTTTAGATGGATTATATTCTATTCCAGTTTGTCTGCTTGCACTAGATTTGAGGGCACAGACAAAATATCCCCAAAATAGCAGGATATATTACGGTAATCCTCCTTAATTTCCTATTAACTTAATCTGAAGCCCTGTATAACTTATACTGTCTTATTATGACTGATCTTATTTGAATCTGGTTTGTTAGATTGCTGTTTTGTATTGACTGATTTTATTCAAATCTGTTATGATTGATAGTATTAAGTCTGAGAGTATAGGCAACTACACTGACAATGACAAGATTCACTAGGATACCCACTCTGGTTTGATTATTACCTGCTTTTGAAGTCTTATAATGCCTCCAATGTTTTGTTCTTATTAATACTGTTATATACTGCTGAGACATCAGAGTAACCATTGTAGATTACCTTGTATAGCGGTTTTATATGACTTTTTCGTTTCATGTTTTTCTAGGAATTTGTTTTGTTTTGTCTTGCTTTGTTTTGTTTTTCCCTCTAATACAGAAAGAATAGCTATACATGTAGACTCATGCATGCATAGAACTTATAAACAGTTTATGAGAACCAATTAGATAACGCATGATGAAATGAACAACTACTTTGAAGAAAAAGAGACACTATAGTACCCAGTGTTGATTCCGTAGAATCATGATGTGAGATCCAGCAATACTATCATTCTTTGTTCAGAGTGATTTTAACCTGCTTTGTTTTGTGTAAGTTCAACAATATTTTGAGGAGAATGAGAGACACTATGAGAGCCATTGTTGGCTTCCCTATGGTCTGGTCTTGAAGACCTAATACACCTTTCTCACCCTGTTCAGATCAGTTCTATAGTATGTTGTTTTGTGTGAATTCTCTGTAGATGAAGATATGGACAACTATTTGGAAGAAAACAAGAGTCAATATGATAGATAGTGAAGATCTTTGATTGTCTTGCTTTGAAATTTGTCTCTTACATTGCTTTCTTGTGTTCTTTTTTGTTGTGTTTAATTTTACCCTCTTCTAAAAAAAAAATTTCCAAAAAAATCCACTCTGTGGCTATGCTGGATAAAGTTAGATGAAATCAGAGATGCACTGAAAGAAACCATAATTACTGTATTCACCTGCATCATGAGTCTATGAATCTTTAGTCATCCTTGCATTAAATTTTCCTTGTAATTTTTACTTTTTGCTTCTTCAGATAATGTACTCTAGTTTCCAATCAAGACTATCAAATTCTTTTGGTTAAATCGTGATGAAAAGTTTTAAGAACAAGATGGTGGACTGGTAGGTAGCAGGAGAGAGACCCTCTCTGAGAGAGACAGCTCAAATGCCAGAATAAAACACCCTGGAAAGACCCAAACAGATAGAGATGAACTCTCACAACCCAGGAAAAAACAAAAGTGCAAAAAACCACTCGAATATGAGGTCCTGGGGCTACTATTAGTGAAGATAAGATCAGCGAGCACGGCACCCTCCTCGAGCCGCCTGAATTCCTGCCCGACCTGAACAAGCGATCCGCACCGTAGTGACTGGCTTGAGCCGCCAGAGCGCAGAGCTGAACAGCCCTGCATGCAGCTCGCCTGGACCGGCCCTGCACTCGACCCACCCAGGGGCACCGTGAATTCCCATCGCAGCCGAGCTGAAGTCAGAGGTCGGGGAGTCCTGCAGTTCTCGGGGACGGGCATCAACACGCGGTGAGTGATGGAAATAAGACCCTCCCACGGGAAAGGGGAAACCGACTGGACGACATGTTGGATTTGGGCAGGACAGCCCTAAGTCCATAAGGAAATGGGTTCTGCTGGTTGCTCCCCTCGCTGAGCGGATTGGTGGAATCTGCTTGGACTAGGCTGCGCCTCTGGCAGGGAGCAGTGAGTTGCTACAATAATACTTCCCTGAAATCAGTGCACACTGACCCAGTGAAGGCCTGCAAAGGTTGACTGGCCCGGAAGGAGGAGCTAGCGCACACTGCCCCTGGGTGAACTCTAATCTCTGATAACCTATTGAAGAGGGCTAAAGCTCCTAGCCTGCGCCCTCTAGAGGAGCCTTAACCAACAAGAAAAGGGTCTGGGAATTACACTGTACACTTGTATGGAAGGAACCAAAAACATGATGAAAGGGAGAAATAAGAAACAACTCCCAGCCCCCAACCCTGAGAACATTGACCCAGGAGAGATAAATACAAAAGAGGTTGGGGGCAGCAATAATGCAACATCAAACACAGCATTAGTGGACATAAAGAGATATCTTTAGGACCTTGTAAGATGGACCAAAACTGAAATATTAATTCAAATTAAACAAGAGATAAGTAGATTAATAAAAGAAGGGCTAGGCACCTCTCAAGAAGGCACAGACAGAAGAATGGAGGAACACAAATGGAGAGAAAAATTTAATGAAGAATTCAGAAAAAACCTAGTATTCATGAAGCAAATTCAAAGAGACTATCAGGAAACTAAAGACTCCATAGAAAGCTGGCAAAACTGCTTGAAAGAAACCAAAGATACACTATCAAAAATTGAACACAGGCTTGCAATGTGGGGTCATGAAAGGGAAGATCTCTTCAAAATAACAAGGGAGCAGGCAGTAAAGATACAAAGACTGGAAGATGACAAGAGGATCTATAACTTAAGAATAAAGTATGTGAATGAAGAAGCAGGAATCAAACCAGAGAAATTACAAAGGCTATTCACAGCAATTATTAAGGAAAATTTCCCAAGCAGAAAAAAGAAATGATATGCAGAGGTATGAAGCATACAGAACTCCAGCCACCTACAACCCAAACAGAGCTACACCCATAATAATCAAGATCCCAGACACATAATAATCAAGAACTCCAGCCACCTACAACACAAACAGAGCTACACCCATAATAATCAAGATCCCAGAAATTCAATATAAAAACAGAATATTAAAAGCCATCAGAGAAAAGAAACAGATTACCTATAAAGGAAAACCCATCAAAATCACGGCAGACTTCTCGACACAGACCATCAGGTCAAGAAGAGCTTGGAGTAAAGTAATTCAAGCGCTGAAGGAGAACAATCTCCAGCCCAGATTGACGTATCCTGCAAAACTCTCTAGAAATTAATGGAGAAAAAAGATGCTTCCATGACAAAGAGGAACGAGGAGAATTTGTGACCACCAGTCCAACCCTACAAAAAATACTGAAGGACATTCTAGGGAGAGAAAACAAGAATATGAGCATTTTAGGAACAGTGGCAGAGAGGCCTCAGTGAACGAGGCAGACAGTGGAGTGGAAGAGAAAAATAGACTATCAATGGCAGAAAAATAGAATAGCAGAAATGAGGCAGAGAAGATTGGCTACTAGTATAGAGGGCCTCGAAATACTAACAGAGAGAAACACAGGCAGAGTAGATCAGGAGATAGGGTCCGTTGAGCTGCTCTATATAGGGAGGCAGTGAGACCCAAAACAAGCAGTGCACCCCATGGGAGTGAAAGGGGAGGAATTGTCTAAAAAATTAAGGCAGAGGATACTGTTAATGGGGTAACAAGATTTAAAATTTACATTATTCTCACCACTCTGCTTGGATGGATTACGTGCTGTTCCAGTTTGTCTACTTACGCTAGACTTGAGGACATGGTCAGCTATCCCAAAAATAAGAGGCCATATTATGGCAATCATCCCTAATTTTCCTATCAACTTTATCTGAAGCCCTTTATAACTTACACTGTCTTACTATGACTGATCTTATTTGAATCTCGTTAGATTGCTATTTTGTATTGACTGTTTATTTAAATCTGTTATGATGGATAGCATCAAGTCTAAGTGTATAGGCAACTACATTGAAGATGACAAGATTCACTAAAATACCCACTCTGGTTTGATTATTACTTGCTTTTGAAGTCTTATAATATCTCCAATGCTTCGTTTTTATTAATGTTGTTATACACTGCTGAGACACCATGGTAACCATTGTAGATCACCTTGTATTGTGGTTTTATGTGACTTTTCTGCCTCATGCTTTTCTAGGAATTGTTTTGTTTTATCTTGCTTTGTTTTTCCTGCTAATACAGAAATGATAGATATACAAGTAGAGACTCATGTAGGTGTAGAGCTTATAAACAGTTTGCGAGAACCAACTATATAACACATGTTGAAATGAACAACTACTTTGAAGAAAAAGAGACACTACAATACCCAGTGCTGATTCCATAATGTCATGATGTGAAGTCCAGCAAACTATCACTTTTCATTCAAAGTGATCTTAGCTTGCTCTGCCTTGTTTAAGTTCAACACACATTAAGGTATGGACAGCTGTTTTGAGGAGAATGCGAGACACTATGACAGCCATTCATGGCTTCCCTAATGTCTGGTCTTGAAGACCTGTAATGCCCTCCTCGTCCTGCTCAGATCAATTCCATACTAGGTTGTTTCATGTGAATTCCTTGTATGTAACAATATGGACAACTATTTGGAAGAAAACAAGAGTCAATATGATAAGAGAGTGAATATCTCCGATTGTCTAGTTTTGAAATTTTTGTCTCTTACATTGCTTTCTTGTGATCTGCTTTGCTCTGTTTTGTTGTGTTTAATTCTACCCTTTTGATATAATTGCATGTATATTTGCATGGGTAAGATGGATGATCATATTGCTGTTTTTGTCAGATTGTGGAGAACTGCTAACAGTCTCACTGTTTGAATGTCTACTTTACATGTTTTAACTTTGTAAATTGAACAGCTATTTCCAAGAAGTCAGTATGTAATGTGTCAAGCAATAATTTTTTTAGGTTTTTTTGTTGTTCTTTTCCTTTTTTCCTTGGAATACTGTATTGTTGCTACCCTTTATTCTGTTTTGTTTTGTTTTGTTTTTTTCTCTTTAAATAAAATTATTTAAAAAAAAGAAAGAAAAGTTTTAAATCTTTGAGGCAACGTCTGTTCTTTACACACTTGCTGCAAAGAAGCAATAGGGATGCAGGACAGGGAAGAAGAAGCCTGCTTTACTGGAAGCTTAAACACATTTCTGAGCTTACGAATCACTCTCATTCTGACTATGCAGCCCAGGATATCTGACTTCCAGATGGTGCATGAGGAAGATGTAAGAAGCCAGGAATGTTACATCTAGTACTTCCACACAGCCTACTTGAACATCCTCCCAGGGTAACATTGCTTTAATTTCCATCAGCTTAACTCTGAACAGAGACTCATCCAGTCATTTGAAGACTTACTCCTTTTCCCAATTTTTCTTCTGAATTCATGTGTTATTTGCTAAGCACCAAATAATTCTCTAAAAAGAACCATTATGCCCAAAATTCAATACTCAACAGTATCTGGAGGTATCCACAATTCTGACAAACTGAGGTCCCAGTCTTAGTATGCTGCTTAAAAAGCAAATTTCAGGCTAAACCATGTAATGCTGGGTTTCACCATGAGTTGTTATTCAGAAGGTATCAATGGATGATACACTAACCCATTCCAGTAACATAAATGAAGATAAATTGTCTAAAAGAGGTTTATAATAAAAAGAGATAGACATTTCTACAGTTCAAAACTTAGGATAGTTTTAAGGTCCCAGTTTCAGCCTCAGAAGAAAATGCAATTAAAAAATTATAATACACAACTAATGTAATGGTGCAATGGTTTATTTTTATTTTATTTTAAAGAGAAAAAAAGAAAAAACAGAAATATCAAGAAGCAAACAAACCTTAAAAATGATAACAACAAAAGCAAAATGGCAACAACAACAACAAAACAACAATAGCTATATAGGTTTTTAAAACAAGATGATAGGAATTTAACAATGGTTGTTATATTGCATATTTTTACTGTCAAAATAGTTGCTCAGGTTACCAGATACAGGAATAAACAAAGCAGTAAAATAGAACAAAACACTGGATTTCAAAAGCAAGACAGAAGGAACCCCCCACAGTTGCCACAATGCACACTGCCCTCCTCCAAACAGATGCCCACATCACCAGCCCCAGGCCTGCAAAGTCAATCAAACAATACAAGCATCAGGCTGTTCCTTTCACCTCAGTTGCTATCATCTCACCAGAAGTCCTCAGAATCAGCCAGCTGCTTGTGAGGTGGGGTGTTGGGGAGTCGGGAGAAGGCCCTCCTGGTTTCCCAGCAGTGTAGTAGCTGGCTCACATAGGGCCGGGGATTTAGCTCAGTGGCTTAAGTGCCTGCCCCTGGCAGGCGCGAGGTCGTGAGTTTGATCCCCGGTACAAAAAAAAAAAAAAGAAAAGAAAAAAAGAAAAAGTAGCTGGCTCACAGGAAGGCGTGGTTTGTCTTCTTGCTGAGTTACTTTCTGATCCCCATAGTGGAGCCTGGCTCATGAGAAGCTGTGATTTTGTCTTCTTGATCTAATCTAAAATTTATAGATACTTATTACAGTCAGAAGAGCTCAAGGATTTCTTTCAGACTGGTCATCACACATTCTTTGCTTTCTGTTTGTTTTCTTTTTGAGACAGGGTCTCACTCTGTACAGGCTGGCCTTGAACTCACTATGTCGTCCAGACTGGCCTTTAGCCCCTGAGTGCTGGGATTACAGATGTGTGCCACCATGCCCAGCATCATCACACATTCTCTACGGGCAAATGTTACTGTACAACATTCTGGACATAAAAATGGGTAGTTGGTGATTTTTAATTTAAGCAAGCACTGTGATCTTGGCAAGTAGAAGTGATTTTAAGACCCCCACCAGAGCTGGGTTTGGTGATCCACACCTGTAATCACACCACTCCCATGGCTGAAGCAAGGAGATCACAACTTAAAACCTCACCATGCACAACACAGTCTTTTGAGACCAACTCTCAAAACATACCACTACCACCACTTTTAAAAAACTGACAGAGCCCTGGCGTGTCGGGACCTGCACCGTACGGTTGACTAGGGGTTCCGGGAGAACAAGGAACGCCTCCCCTCTCTCGGGGGTGACTGTGATCCTGCCAGCATGTGGGCTGAGAATCGGACATCTCATGTTGTCCTACCCCCGTCCCATGTCCCCTCTCCCCCTCCCCCCTGCTTAGCAAGTAGGAGCCAGTGAACTACACATCAACTACACATCTTGTGAAAAGATTGGCTATGTTATTTAGTATGAGCTCACCATATGCAAAGAAAACAAGAGACAATATGACAGATAGTGAAGATCTCTGGTTGTCTACCTTTGAAATTTATGCTTTCTTATGTCCCGTTCTGTTCTGTTTTGTTGTGTTTAATTTTATTCCCTTTTAAAATAAAATTTAAAAAATTTTTTAAAAACTGACAGAGCTGAGAGCAAATGTCCTCAGCTTAAGTCAAAACTACTCATCTAATTTTGCCTTAGCAGAAGACTTATCAATACCCCATATACAAAACATAAAGGAGAGGATTTTATCACTCAGTTTCAGTCAATGATTAGCTGGGAATAAGGCAGAAAGAGGATGGAAAATAAGCCAGGAACAGAGAGAGAAGGGTGAGAAGATGGAGAACAGAATATACTTTTCCAGGTCACACTCCCAGCGACACGACATTCAGTTACTGAACACATCAATGGATGAATCCACCAATGAGCATGTATCCCACAAAATTCAAGCAACTTACAAACATGTGAGACATCTGCAGAATGTTTTCAGTATAAATTATGACACTGAGTCTCCTGTAGGGAGAAATAGACAGGATACTCAATATGTCATAGTTGTGTAAGTCAAGAGTCTGCAACACTCCTGATGTCACTGACATTTTGCAGAGAAGTACACCTGCAGGCACTGAGCTAGCTAAGATAGGACTGTGGCTATGCTCACATCACCTCATTAGAATAGGATAGGATACTTAGGTCTCAGTTGCTGAGGGCCAAGGTTGTAGCATCAGCAGTGGACATGTAAGACAAAGACACCACGGCTGACAAAGGTCGACCCAGGTTTTGCCAAGGATGCTTCGCTTCAGATATCAAAATCAATAACTACAAAACAACTAGAAACAATGCAAAATCACAATCAGTGGAATGAGTGAGTGAAGTGACTGACATGCCCCTTACAAAGGGGATTGTAAAGCCCCTTACAATCCTCGGGGTAACAGCTTGAAGAAATGACATAATTTTTCAGCCTATTAATAATACTACAATAACTTCAGTTATTAACTCATTATTCAAAATTCCAAAAAGTTCTAGCCAAGTAACACTCTGTTTAGTAATGTGATAGTAAAGCCATAGAAAGCATCCAAAAATCCATCCTGTGACCTCTCAGTGTAGGTAAATGAAATCAAACAGATGAACTAGAAGTAAACATAGCTGATCTGTTCACCAGCATGATTCTACGGAGTTTTATGCATGTTTATGTAAAATGTTAAAGAAACAATTTATAACTAAATTTGCTTTGCTTCTTCAGCTGTAGTTCACTAGATTGTAAGAATATCAGATTCTTATGTATAAATCATGAAACAAATTTCTAAATCCTTCAGGTAACTTCTGTCAGTCTGTCTCTCTCTCATATTTTTATAAACAACATGCACAAAGAGAAGCAATGGGGAAGAAATTCACAAGGGAACACACAGGCAGGATGTTAAACGTAATCTTGAGCTTACATCCCACTCTCAATTGTGCCCCATGTACCCAGGGTGTCTCATTCCCAGGTGGTGAGGAAAATATGGAAAACCAGAAAATTTAAACTTGGAACCTTCACACATGCCTGTTGACCATCTCCCAGGGAAAAATGGCTTTCTTCCCACAAGCTTAATGCTGAAAAGATAGAACTCACGCATTCCTTCATTGAAGGTTGATCTGTGCCTTTTCCACATTTCACTTTAGAATTCAAATGTGTGTTTTTTGTTGAATACTAAGACATTCCTCAACAGTTACAGGGAGGTTTTATTAATCTAATTTTAACAAAATTTCTTAGTATTTTTCAGGCTTGTGGCCTCTGAATCACATTTAACTCAAGCCAGCATTAGGGGACAAAATGTGAATTATAAAAATTAATCAAGGAAGCCACCAAAGAACAAGAAAATAAATTTGGCAGCTACTACACAACACTAAAAGACCAACCAAAGTATCTTCCCTAAAGACCTAAAGATTTCATACTACAGCAATACATGCAAACTAGTGGTTATAGCAGCACAATTCAAAATAGCTAATTCCTGGAATCAGCCTGTGTATCCATCAACAGATGATTGGACAGAGAAATGTGTTATCTATATAGTATGGAATACTATTCAGTTATACAGAAAGAAAAAATTGAGACATTTGTAGGAAAATGGATGCACCTGAAAATAAAACATTGAGTGAAATAAATGTTTAGAAGCTGAAATACTACACAGTATCTCTCATATTGAGTAAGGCAAAGCACAGATAAAAATCACAATGAAGAATGGCTAGAAAGAGAAAGAGGGATAGATCTCTTGCAGATGCACAGGGGTCCTGGGTACTATGGGTGAGAGAAGGGGAC
Source organism: Dolichotis patagonum (assembly GCA_004027295.1). Lineage (NCBI taxonomy): Eukaryota > Metazoa > Chordata > Mammalia > Rodentia > Caviidae > Dolichotis > Dolichotis patagonum. Next base: position 21,377 of record PVJX010018044.1, read on the forward strand.
AGAAACAAAATAAATAGAATAAAGAATGCCATGGAAGGGAAGCTAATAACCTCAGTGAATGTACACATTATGTCATAAATCTAAAATAAGATGAACAATATTAACAAGAACAAAAATGGGGAAAGTTGATTCAGAGGATGGGGGGAGGTGGGAAGGAAGATTAAAAAAGAATCAAACTGTATTGTGTATATGCACTCTCTCTGCAAGAAGACTAAAATTTCTGTAAACACATACTAATAAGAGTATATAATATGTACAAACATGTATTGCAAATGATCCCCAAATCCTGTTTAGTTAGCGTATCATCTAACACAGTTACCTTTGGAGTTTGTGGTGAATATGCTAGAAAATACTTCACAATTTCAGTATTATATGAAATACTATATAATTTCCTGTGGGCCTAACAGATCTCCAGAAGCTGGTACTATTTCGGAGAAACACGTACCTTTTCATTAACATCTCTCAAGTTTTAAACTCCCACACATTTTGACCATCATTAAATTCTCAGCTTCTGTTGAGGATTCTAGGTGTTAAGTAAAGTGTGATCGTGGTGTAATTTTCCATGTTTAGAATGTTTTACTTAATGACCTCCAGGTTAATTCACATCATAAATTGCAGGAAATATTTCTTGTTGCAACAAAATAATACTCTGTAGTATAAACAAAACCCACCATTTTTTATCTATTTCCACACTGTTATGGATTCAAAGTAAAATATCCTCTAAATGCCATGATGTAAAGGCTTCATTTCAAGCTGGCTGGTTGTTTTGACATTAAGTGTGTAATACAGATTCTCATCTTTTCAAATTAATTTACTGATGCACTGGAGGAAGGGCACTGGTGTATTCTAGGATGGTACACTGCTTTTCTCCTTATACCTTTGTCTCTCTTCCTCATTCTCACTCTTCCCTTCTGGGATGAAATGAGGTTGAAAAGTTTTCCTTCACCATGTACTTCTCTGTTCCTTTTTCTGCCTTATTCTAGGACTATAAGAAAAGTGTAAGTTGACCAAAAACTGGAACTTGTAAGACTAACCCGAAGTACATCCTTTTTTTCTCTTAAATTATGTAAGTCATTTTTCACAGTAAGTAAAAGTAAACTACCAGAATCACCAAAGTGGATTTATGTTGTTTTTCTACCTTGGCTATTAAGAATAATTCAATGTACAAGGAAATACAGATACCTCTTCTAAATTTTGAACTTAGCACAATTCAGCATCCACTCAATGGAATTATTTTTCATTTTCTTTTAATTCTTTTATACTACTGTGGTTTAAACTAGACTTTTACATGTACAGTACTAGAAAAGAGATCTCCAACCAAGTTACATCAAAGGCCTCAACTCAATTTTTATGAGGGCAGTTATGCTAATATTGTTTCACTGTATTTGTTTTTAAAATTAATTTTATTGATACATTTTAGATATATATGTCACATGCCTCATACAGAATTGCACATCCTGATTGTTTCTTTTTTTAAATTCTTTAAATTTTTATTCACTGCTTTTTGCCAAATCACAGAACATAACAAAAGCAGTCAAATAAATATGGCTTGCCATCTAACACATTTCTTTGAGCCATCAAATATAATGGCCTGGTTTAGGTTAGTGTTCTGTGGTGTATAACAAATCACTACAGACCTAGTGTCCATGGTCAACAGTCCAAGCTCGACTTAGCCAGGCACCCTGATCAGGGTCTCCCCAGCTGTCATCTCGGCTGGTGTGTGTTTCTTTCTGAAACCTGGGTTCTCTCACAAGCTCACAGTTGTCTTTCTTTTCCTTTCATTCCTTTCCCTCTCCCTTGTTCCCCTTCCCATTTGAATATTTTCTTCCTAAGTCTCAATATCTATTATATATTTTGGTCCCCGTTTACACTTTCAGTTTCTCACACCTGAGAAACAGTGCAATATTTAAACATAGCTATCTCTTATTTCACTTAAGAGCATGGTCTCAGGTGCACCTACTTACCTAGAAATGTCTCAAGCTTATCCTTCTCTTTATGAGAGAGTAGTACTCCAGTATATAATTTTTAAAAACCTACGTCTTTTTTATCCATTCATCTATTGATGGGCATGTGGGCTGTTTCCAAGATTTAGCTGTTACAAATCATGCTGGTATAAATATGAGTGTGAGTATCTTCCTGAAAGAAATAAAAGCATCATAACACAGTCATATATGCACGTCTATATTTATAGCAGAACAGTTTATAATAGCCAAATCTTAGAAACAGTCCAAATACCCATCAACTGATGAATGGATAAAGATGTGTTTTTTTTAATACAATGGAGTACTACTCTGCCATAAATAAGGAGGAGCTTAAGACATTTCTAGCTAAATAGAAGCACTTAGAGACTATACTTGACTAAATTAGAAACACACGTGTAAACACTGCACTGTTTCTCTGGTGTGAGAAACCAAAAGTGTGAATAAGGACCAAAATGTATAATAGATATTGTGAAATAGGAAGGAAATGTTCAAATGAAAAGGGGAAATGGTGGGGGGGGGAACAGCAGAAAGGAACTGCAAAAAATATGAGAAAGAAGGAAAAAATGGAAACCTGCCTTTTGTAAATAAAGAGGGGAAGAGAGGTTGAAGGGAGGTTCTGGGAATGGGAAAAAATTCCAGTTATATCATGTACAGGTACAAATCCTCTATGGTGAATGAGATCATTATGCACACCTAAAATGTACCAATAAACTTAGTTAAAAAATGAAACCAACCAGAAATTTATATACATTAAACATCCCCTCAATTGAGCAATTTTAACCTCTGTTGAGAAAATTTAAAAGGGATAAGAAGAAAGGATTAGCGATATGGGAGAAGAGAAACAGATTAGAAGCAAGGTTGTAGGATCACGTGAGTTTTTGGAGTCTGATGAAGAAGACAGGAGGGAAACAAAGAAGAAACAAACAAAAAAGAACAAAACAAGACCAAAAAATTAAAACATTCACACTCATGAAAAAAATACAAAACAAAACCAAACCCATGACAAATAAGAGGGAGATTGTCTGTGACTTCAACCCTGTGGTTATCTTTGGGGGTCTACAGTGTTGTGATAGTGCCCACTTCAGAGTAAGTCTCTGCTGTCACTATGCACAAGGGAGGCAAACAGCCCAGATCCACATTCTACAGTCCCAGCCTGCCTGGAGTAGGATCAGGTGGGGTGCTATGTAATCACAAGCCCTCAGCAGGAACAGGGTGGGGTGCTTGTTTAGCTTCACAGAAGTGTAGGCTTATCTTGGTCTCTGGCTTTGGGACTGTGACCCACGTTTTTCAGCCTACAATACTATGAATGTCTCTTGCCAGCCTGATCTTGGCTCCCCCACTTCGAGTGTCTATCAGGGCTGTGCCTCAGCCAGACACCAGCAGGCTTGAGAAGGGGCCTACCCACAGTTATTCTGATTCCCAGGTTTGGCACCCAGTCAATCACTCTCTCCTGAGGACATTCGGAATGCGGTCACTCGCCAGCCAGTGAAGCCCACTGTGTCCACTACTCCAGTCCCCTGATGTGTTTCTCCCTGGAGGTCTCCAGGGTCCCACACCATCACTGCACCTCTGTAGGTTCAAGTCCCCTCTCTCACACTGGAGCTGGGAGTCAGGGACAAGGCACAGCTTGCCAAGGAACTAGGAGTCAGGGAGAAAGTGCAGAATGCCACTTCCTTCCTCTCTGTCTTGCGGTCTATCACCTTGCTCTCCCTGTGGACTCCGATTACCCTTTACAACTTTCCTGGGTCTAAGAGATACAGCTCCCTCCCCCTGCTGTTCTCCAAGCTGTTAAATTCCAGAGTCTGGATTCCCAATCTTGGAGAGGCTCACTTGCCACTGCCTACCACTGTACCATCTTCTCGGAGGTAAATATGCTACTATTCAAACATGAATCTTCACACATATTTGTGCATCTATTAAATTTTTTCATGCAAAGTCCATTTTTTTTCTCAAATAGAATTGCTCAAACTCAGTATATAACAAAAATAAAAGTTTCCTTTAGCATCAAGGCCAAATTCCCCAGGGCTCTGCTCAGGCTTTGCCCTAGTGTTTCCCCTTCATTCTATCAACAGAATATTTGCAGCACTAGGTCATTTTATTGGTGTCAACCCATATTTAAGTCTTGTTTCCATCTATGACTTCCTACATTTTGGAATACACTTGATTCTTCAATAAATCACCTGCAGAAAACTGTTGCTGATTCTCACTGAACTCAAATTTAGTAACAGGTTATTTTGTACACTAATCACTTTCTTTTTAATTAAGAAAGAAAAGAAGTAAACCAACATCACATCATGATTGTTTTCTTACATTAAAAAGTGGATGCAAAATTTCTCTTTCTTAGGATCAAACAGTTCATGTATTTGATTTCTTACAAATATGTTTGTCTCTAGGCATCTTCAAATGCTTTGTTACACCACAATAAAATGCAACCAAGAATACTACAGTCAAGAAGACAGGAACAGCAGCTGATAATAATATGGATAAAACACAAAACCACATATTGAAAATATAAAATTAGGAGTCACACCGTAATACAGTGATTGCCTGTGTCTGCAATAATGAAACATAGTTTTTTTTTTTTTTCAGTTTACTATGGTTTCTAATCTAAACACTTCAGAACCAGAAAAAAAAAAATAAAGAAAAGAAGTTTACTTTCACTTGACTTTTAGACAAGGTGAAGTAATTATATCTGGCGAGGGCCTTCTTGGTGATAAAGTCCTAATATAGGGTATTGTGTGATGAGAGACTGAGAATATGAGTGTTCTTCACTGTGTCTCTTCCTATTCCAGCACTTAATAAGGGGACATCAGACAGCAAACTTCTCTCTTCCTAATTGCCTCCTAAATTTCCCAGGTATGCATATTTACTCAGATAAAGTTTCTATTTCTTAGTATATCTCAGGGAAGATATCACAGGAGTTTTGAATAAAATAATCCATATATAATTATCACAGATACCATATTACCCAGTAGTTTCTATCCTAGGTATATACAGAAAATTTGTGACAATAAAGTCCACAAAAAATTTGTACATGACTATTTGTAGCTTAGCATTCATCAAATCTAAAAGGCAGTAACAACTGCCATGTCTATCAATTGATGAATACCTAAAAATGTAAGCTACTCGGAGTATTCTTTATCTACCAAAAGAATTGCAAATTTGATTCCCACGTTTGTAGATTATTCACAGAATGCCATGTTAATACCACAGACATAGAGACAGTGTTCAAATATCCACTTACATAAAATGGCCAGAATATCAAAATCTTCAGAGTAGACAGTAAATCAACAGTTTGGTCTTCACAAGTGAAAAAATAGGTAAAGTAGTCAGAATTTCTAAAGAGGTACAGAAACTCTTCTAAATATTTTACTGAATTCACGTTGCTAAGAAAGGCTGAGTATTCTTTTTGAGACTAAAAAAATATTGTATAATAAGCCACACTATTCTGCATTCCCACAAAGTTATAGAGTAAAAGTTATCCTCTAAGTGCTATGTTCCGTAGGCTTTGTTACAAGGTCATTTGTGGTTTTGAGGTGCTGAATAACAGGTAAATTTTGACCTCTTCAGGAATTTAACTTATTGATGCTTTTTTTTAAAGGAGCAAGATCACTAGGAGTATGCGCTAGAATGATACATTTCATTCCTCCTTGTCTCTCTCCCTCCCTAGGTGAAATGAGGGTGGTCAGGATTCCTCACTATGGCCTCTGTAACGGTGTTTCTATCTTGTTACATTCACGACTAAAAGCAATAAAAGAGGTTGACCAGGGACTGAAACCTCCAGAATTGAGCCACATGTATCTATTCTCATTTTAAAGTGTTAGCCATTTTTTATAGCAATTAAAAGCTCACCAACAGATCCACTGGAATGGATGTATATTGTTTTTCATCCTATGTCTACTGAGAATTAATTCTTCAATGTGCATGGGAATGCAGGTATCCGTTTTAGATTCTGGTTCATTTTAATACAGTTTCAATTCTTCTCTATTTTCCTTCTAAATTTTTGTGGTAATTAACTCAGATCCTTGCATATCCCAGCTAAATGCTCTACAAGTAATTAGCTCACCTGTACTCAACTCAATTTTTTAATATTAAAACAAGACAGTATGTATTCAAGCATATGCTAACAAAAAGTTGATGCACATTGTTTCTTTTTCCAAGCACAAGTGTTCAGATTCAGTAAATTATAAAGAAGAGCTTTACTCCATCTCAGAGAATCATGAGAGTCAGTCAGGCCAGTCTCGCCAGGGCTCTCCTCCACTGTCTCACACTGGTTTTTCCCCTCACAGTTTAAAAACAGAGCGTTTGCAGGCATTTCATAGATGCTGACCCAAATTTCACTCTTGTTTATATGCACGCCTTCCCACAGTTTTAGAGAACACTGGCTTCTTCAATCAATTCCCTATGGCAATCTATGCTTCTTCACTCTTTTCAGATTTTATGACAGGTTATTTTGTGCATTTTTCTAAGTAAAAAAGAAAGAAAACACAGTTAACCAATGTCATCTCTTAGGACTATTTCTTCATCTTAAAAATACAACAAAATTTCCAAACTTCTTTGTAATAATTCATATATCTGTAGCTGTTAAAAGCAAGCTTGTCATTAGTCACAAGGCAAATGTTTTACTGTATCACAATAAAATGCCACTAAGTTCACTACAGTCATAGATACATAGAATAACAACTGTTACCAAGAACGTGAAGAAAACCCAGTTACTGAATAAACAACACAGTCATGTTTGACAACAAACACCTAACAGTTTCTATAATTATAAAACATACAGGTTTTTTTCAGTCCACTTCTGTTTCTCTCAAAGTGTTTCCCGTTCAGTAAATAACCAGAAGATTTACTTTGGCTCAGAGTTTTGGGCTAGGATGGAAGTTTAAATCTGATAAGGGCCTTCTTGCCGACAGCACCCTCAACTTATCACACAGACTGTCACAGGGACAGAGTGTAAGAGTAGAGTGGGCGTTCTCCTGTCACTGTGCTTCAATTCTACTATTCAATCATAGACACTCCAAAAACAAAAGCCTATCTGCTTCTAACTGCCTTCTAAGTAACCCAACTGTCTATATGTACTCAGATAATGTTTTCACCTACTAGGATATACATTTGTCTATATCACTGCAAATTTAGATTTTTTTTCATGAATTTTGAATGGAACACTTCATATGTGACCATAATCGCTTCCAGGTTACTCATTAATAACTTAGCTGTATACACTACAGTTATGAAGACCTAAATCTTCTCTAAAATCTGTTCACGAATGTTTATATTCCACATAGTTAAGTTAGGTAGAGTCCGGGACCAAGACAGAGCCACTTCTGAGATGAGTTGAACTTTATTTGTGGTTGAGGGCTGAGCAAACAGAAACTAGGTCACAAGATGGAGACCTGGCTAGGCCCATAAGTCTCACCACAGATAAATGACAGTTCAACTGTAACTAGTACCATCTGCTCAGCTTAGCCCCATTAATGTAACAAACAAGTGGACGGATGACCAGCACACCTGGCCCTTACTCCTGCTCCTTTCAAAAATGCTTTTGCTCTTTTTTTGTAGTTACAGATAAACTGAAGTTAATAATTCCCCCTGGTGAATACTGCTACATGCCTTGTTTTAGTACTACATCAATATGAGCTAAGCAACTGTACTTGTAACCCAATGGACTGATTGTAGCTTGACCTAAAGTATTCTGTAAAAACGTTACAGCATAAAAATCACTAGAACATTCAATTTTACCGTATATTTTTAAAAAAACTCTAGAGCTTCAGTTGCAACTTATTTTCACGCTCCTTTCTGCTCTCAGAACTTTTTGTTTCATAAACTTTCTAACTTGCCTTCTGCATCCTCTGCTCAATTCTTTGCTGACATGAGATATGAACCTGGCAGTTAACAGGTTAGAATATACTTTACATTGACATTTACAACTTACGTGTTCATAAAAGCTAAAAGGTAGAGACAAATGAAATGTCACAAATGGGTGAATAACCAAAAATTTAAGCTTCCCATATTATTCATTCATAAAAAGAAATATTGGAAATGTCCACGCAAAGAAGACAGACACAGAAACAATGCTGAATTATTCACTTCTACAAAATGGTCAGACTACTGAAAATATATACAGTACACAGTAGGTTAGCAGTTCATATGGCTTGGGGACCTAGGAGAAATAAGAAGGTAGTGTTCATTGAGGAGCTAAATAAAACATTCTAAATGGACTAGATTGTTAACTGCATATTTTTAAGTGGATGAATCAAACAGTAAGTAAATTATTTTAGTGAAGCTGGCATGAAAGACAATTTCTACCTAATAATAAATGTACAGATAATTTGGAGAACTATTTGTAAAGCAGCTAATAATAATAAATGAAGGGAGAAAGGCAGGGGAAGAGGGAGAGATTTGAGAAAGTGGCAAATAAAAGAAAGCAATAAAGGGAAGAGTATAATAAAGGGAACTAAGGAAGAATAAAATGGAGAAAATAAAAAAGAGAAAGATCAGGGAAAAGAAGCAAAAAGGAATAAAAAAGGAAATAAAAAGAAAAAAGAGAATAAGGGGGTGTGGGTGGAAACTGGAGAAGACAGATGGCTAGAAGGGAAAGAACATGGAGTCCAATATGAATCTATTTACTACGTCTCAGCCTCAAAACTTCTAGGGGAGAATTTGATGGGACAGCCTTTCTGCTTGTTCAGTTTCTTGTCCCTAAAGGACTGTTGACCTTATGTGTCAGACTCTACAGAGTATCCTCTGAGATATTTTAGAATTTGGCCTTGAAATAACTGACAGAACTAAGGCCAGAGAGCTTGCCAAACATAGTGAGGTAAATTATACCCATGGGGAAGGCAATCTGCTGTTCCTCAGTACAGGAGACCTTGAAGATGGCAGATAAAATGAAGACACAGGAAAGGACAATGAGGATTAAACAACCAACATGGCCATATGCACAATGAGTGGGATTTTGTCTCTATACAGGCCCTCATGAGGGACAATCCTGGATAACTTTACACCCACAGTAGGCAACATAAAAATCTATTATTGTTACCATAATTACCATAACCAAACACATCCCAGGATAAAGCCAGAAGGTAGACACTATCACAGAGACTAACATGCATACTGTAACACATACATAGTCAGGGAAACAGGCAAACAGTGGAGTCCATAACAACAAGCAAGAATTGAGTGTAGCAAAGGGTAAAAAGAACACCTGGTAAGTGCAGGACATACAAATAACACAGAAATGTAGGCACAATAGGTTGGCAACCGCTGATGATGACACCGAGCACCATTCCAAGAAGCCAAAAAGAATAACCTGAGACCAGGTTCAGTATTTCTCAACAAGTACGGCCCTGTATCTGCTGAGATCCAAAACAGAATGAAGACAAAATGGTGAAATATAAGTTGTGATACAGACCAAATAGCAATTTAATAAGTCTATGCTATTGACCAATTTGCTAGGTATTACACTGTCTTTTTTTTCCTCATCTATTCAGGTATAATATTCTTAACATTCACTGTCGTGAAAGCTAAAAGTGAGACTATATTAAGTTCTTAAGACAAAGTTGAACAATTAACTGGGTTTTGTTAACAGCGACTACAAGAAAAGGCAGACATTTGGAATACTACAAACAAGGGTGGGTCATCAGGGTATAATACTTCTCATAGTGGACACGTTCTAGGAAACACGTTTGATTTGAGCATTTAATAAAATATATTCTGGAGTGTTGGAGTGCTGTGCTGGGCCTGGCAGAGCTCTGCCCATCCAACTTCACCCAGCTGGGGAGCCTTGGTGCCAATGCAAGAGCCTGGTGAAGCCCTACCCTGTGTCCTAACCAGCTGCGGAGCTTTGGACCACCATGCGGAGTCTGGTAGAGAAAGGCCCCGCGACCCCAACCAGTCAGGGAGCGTCACAGCACTGCCCAGCCAACTCCAAGAAGTCAGGGAGCTTTGTGGGGCCGCAGAGACCCATCCCGCGACAGCAACCAGCTGAGGACCAACATGGCACCGCCCTAGGCCTGGTAGAGGCCCACCCAGCCAACTCCACCCGGTCGGGGAGCCTCAGTGCTCAGCACAGAGCTTGGAAAAGACCTACCTGACTACCCCCACTCAGGCAGGCAGACCCTCTCTGATACGGACAGCCAATGCTAACTCAAAAAGCAACTGGGGCTTTGCCTTCCACTGCCCTGGAAGAATACAGGAAAATGACAAAACTAAGGAGAAAAATGCAAGCTCAAACCTCCAGCCCGTCCCAGACAAGCGAGGCCTTCCAAATTCAAAGACTCAATCTAAAAAAAGAGCATTTGAGATCAATATGCACGTCTCAGAAGATGAAATAAAAATGGCAAATAAACATATAAAAAATTGTTCAACATCAATGTTCAATTGAGAAATACAAATTAAAACAACACTGAGATTCCATCTCACTCCAGAAAGAATGGCTATCATCAAGAAATCAACCAGTAACAAATGATGGAGAGGTTGTGGAAAAAGGAACCCTTCTCCCCTCTTGGTGTGAGTGTAGACTGGTAAAACCATTGTGGAAAGCAGTGTGGTGATTCTTCAAAAAACTAGGATTGGAGGTCCTGTTCAATCTAGCTATTCCTTTCCTGGGTATTTTCCCAAAAGAATTGAAAGCATCATACCACAGTGATATATGTGCACCCCTGTTTATATCAGCACAATTTGTAACAGTCAAATCTTGGAAACATCCCAAATGTGCATCAACCACAGAATGGATAAAAAAGATGTTATATTTTTATACAATGGACTGTTTGTTACTCAGCTATAAAGAAGAATAAACTTAAGACTTTTATAGGTAAATGGATGCAACCTGGGACCATAAATCACACTCATGTGTAAATATCATATCGTGTCTGTAGTGTAAAAAACTGAAACAGTAAAGAAGATCCAAAATGTACAACAGAGATTGTGAACGGGAAAGGGAGAGAAACTGCTCAAAAGGAAAGAACAACTGGGATAGGAGAAAGGAGAAAGGACAGATGGGAAAAGATTATATATAAGTATATACACATAAGATAGATAACTATACTACTAATCTGTTAGTTCATCAAAAAGAACAGTTTGTGCTTTCTTTGTTTGATTGACATTTTTTTTTAATTGGTAGTGGGGATCAAACTCACGACCACATGCTTGCAGCAAGGCAGGCGCTTATGCCACTGAGCTAAATCCTCAGCCCCGATTGATCATTTTTATGCATATATCTAGTAATCTGAACAACTACTCTGAATATAACAATATGCAATATATTAACCAGTGTTAATCCTCTATTATTGTTTTGAAATTCTGTATCATTTTCATTCTTTTCATTTTAAAATTTAAAAAATTATATATTAAAATTATATATAAATATATAGGGTTGAACTTGTTTAGGATTTTTGCAAATACATCTGAAATCTGCCTTGAAAGGAATCAAACAGATGCTCCCATTTGGCTCTTCACTCAGTTGCCAGTATATTGTTTTGTTAATGAAAACGCCTCCTCACTTGTCACTATAAAGCAAGGATATTACTGACACCTAGAAATGATCTCACAGTCTACCATGTTTACAAATTGCTTTAAAATTGTTGTACATCATATTGACAAATTCTTTAAAACAATGTACCTTCAAAGAGAAAAATCATCTAAAATTGGAGATGATGATTTGAATATCAGGAGAATAATGTACAGACTCAGATTTGATGATGAATTATGCCAGGAAGTCTTAAAAATTATACACTTACTGCAGCTATATGTATACCAATAAAACAACTAAATTTAACAAACCTCTATTAGCTTTTTTGGGGGGAGGTACTGGAATTGAACTCACAACCTCGCACTTGCAAGACAGGTGCTTATGCCGCTGAACCAAATCCCTGGCCCTAGAACTCTTTTTGAAAAACAAAGGAAAGTGTTACATTTATCAAATCTCCAATTAAAAAAATAAAGGAGAGATATCCTTTCCCACTGTTTGGGACATGCTACACAGCCACCCACACTGAAAGTGAGCAACCTGTAAACACACTAAATTTATAACAAGTCCCGCGTAGTACATTTGCTTTAAACAGACAGAGATCTGATAAGGCTAGCAAAATAAATAAAGTCTAAAATGTAATTCATCACTCGTTTATGTTGATAAATTGCTCATTTTACATGCAAAGTGCATCTGATGCTCACATCACAAACATTCAAATGTGCACTCTTGGTAGATTAAAAAATATACAAACTATGATAGTAAAATATGGAAAAAAGCATGTAAGAAAATCTCGGTCAGGTGTGGTGGTGCACACCTGTGGAGGACCACCTGGATGGCACTTCTTGAAAGAAAAGCAATTATCTCCATTTTAGCTAAACCTGGCCAATTTCCGAGTATTGACATGTACTGAGCTGGCTAGGATTTTTCTTTATCCTTTCAATGGGCTGTAAGTAATAAATGGGTCCAGCATAGGTGCAGATGTGTAACCTTTGAAGCAAGGTGACAGGGCAGCGTTACCCCACCCCATAGCTACCAAAAAACATGTGTGAGCCCAGGGGGATGGAGAGTTGTGTTCCACGATGTGGGCTGGGATGGAGCCTCTAAGTAAGAGGCTATGATTTCCCAGAGCATAAAGGATTACACATCAGAGCTGAAGCAGACACTACCTCAATTATGTTATGCAGATTACTCTTTCTGCATATCCTGCTCTCTGCATATTGCAGAGGTGATTTCAGCCTATCTAGCCCAGCTCCAGGACTCAAGTAATTCCTGCCATTCTCATAGTCACTCATCTTCAAGCACTCCCTTCTTCACAAATTAATAAAAGCCAGGTTCCACCCTAGGTCAAAGCCTTTGCTCCAATTAACTATCACGTTAGCTGGACTTAGGATCCCCTCGACTCCCCATAATTGTAAATATGTCTTAGAGTCTATTCTTGCCACGGGTAGCACTGAGAGTGGTAGACTGGAATTCATTTCTTGGCATTCCAATAACTTTTCCATGGGATTACAAATATAAACTTCCTGGACCATGACGAGGACCAGGAAGGGTTTTCTATACAAACCTGTAATACCAACACTTTGGAGGCTAAGGCAGGAGATTTGTATTAAGTTCAAGGCCAACCTGGGCTACAAAGTGAGTTCAGGCTCAAGCCCAGCCTGAGCTGCAGAGCAAGACCCTCTCTCAGAGGAAAAAAAAAAAGAAAGAAAGAAAGCAAAAAAAAAGAAAATGCACAGAACATACTTAATCAATCATATATCATTGTCAAGTCTCGGATCTTTTAAACCTGTTCAACATACTTGCCTTGATCTGTCTTTGGGGAAATATATGTTTCACAATACAAAAGTAACCAAATACTATCACATGAACTTTATTTATTTTGGTTCTGGGGATCAAACTCAGGATCTAGCGCTTAGCCAGGCCTCATGCTTAGCCAGGCAGGTGCTTATGCTGTTGAGCTAAATCCCCAGCCACACTTTACATTGAGTGTTTTTTTTGTTTTTGGTACCAGGGATCGAACTCACGACCTCGCGCTTGCCAGGCAGGCACTTGCACAGCTGAGCTAAATCCCCAGCCTTATGAACTTTATAAAATATAGTACACTGTAAATCACTGGCTGTTCACCCTTGGTGTCCACTTGCTGACAGAGCAGTGACTCATTACTGCTGCCCACCACTGTGAGCAAGTATTATATTATATAACACTAGTGAGAAAAGTAAACTACAAAACTGAGATTTCCACTAAACGATTTTTCTTCCCCTCCCCTCCTTCAGTACTTAAGATTTAACCAGGGCCTCATGTGTATTAGCTGAGTTAGACTGGAGGTACATCTCAAAACATTCCGTATTGCAGCAGGCCCTTGTTCAGTTGTCCAGGCTGGGGTTGTCTCCAAGGTGGCTGGAGTTAAAGGTGTGCACCACACCACACCTCGCTGATGTTTCCTTTATCCAACCACTGAAATCTTGATAAGCCATAGAGAACCCAAGATGCCCCCCAAATGTCCCACATTTGTCATCTCAACATTCAAAGAGGTGCAAACAGCAGCAAAAGTTCTCCCCAGCCTAGGCAACTTAATAAGACCCATCTCAAAAGAATTATTGTAAATGGGTTGAGGGAGGTGTAACCTGGAGCAAAATTCCTGAGTTCAGTCCCCATACAATAAAAAACATAAAAAACATATCATATCTGATATCTTTTGTGTCCATAAAAAAAAAAACCCTTCCCATTCAATGATGATGCCCACCCTATTTTGAAACCTATAAGACCAGTTTTCTCTGGTAAGCGCAAGGTCGTGAGTTCAATCCCCAGTACCAAAAAAAAAAAAAAAAAAGACCAGTTTTCTAATTTTGCCTCACAAATACTTAGGCGAACTGATCAGAAATAACACAGAAGACATATTTATAATATCTGTCACTAAGTTTAGGCCAAGCAGCACACAATCCTTCAATTATTCTCACACTAAGAACAATCTGACCTTTGCTGATTTCATCACTCTCCAACAAGCCTTGCTCTCTCATTTCCTTGTGACTCCCCTTTGTTCCTCCCTTCAAAAAAACTCTTTGATACTTATTCCTCAATGTGCTTGTAGACCTTAACTATGGGGATTTACCTCTACTTCAGTGCTTGTTTTATACAAAATCCATTTCAATCAAGACTTCAAATTTAAAACAATGTGTAAAACAGTCTCAGAACTACAATATTTATTTCAGACATGACAGCCTTCTTTCCCTTTCCACTACTACCAATGTCTTATGTCCACGATCATGCAGATACTCAATGTGTTTCTCAACTTGGCTTTAACAGGCAGTCCTTTTAGAAAGTTATCTTTAGCAAAAACTCCTCCCCATTATGCATTAACATCCCCTCCATTTTTTTTTTCAGCATTCTAAACTCTCTGGAAAACCTCATTTAAATAGCCTAATTGTACAAAATATTTTACTCAGTTACATTATGAGTACCTAGCACCCAGCCAGGGAAAATGGTCTGAGAAGGAGTTGGGAAATAAGCCATATTTATATGTATTAAGATAGGAATAGGGAACTACAGGCAGAGAACCAACAGTCAACAGGCAACATACACTGTAGCCTGTCCCCGCTACAGGGAGTTGCCACTCCCTACTAAGCTTCTGAGTTTCCGGGAATTTAAAGTGTAAATTAAGCAGTTTTTCTCTAAGATATCACTTTTCTATAAATCTTACAAGGTAAGAAGGGTTTAAGTGCCTGAGCTCTAAATTGTCATTTTAAAATACAGTCACCTGCCACAGGTGACCATTTAGTGCGCTCTGATTACTGAGCAATTAGTGTGCGCTGATTACTGTAATTAGCTCTGGGTTGAGCGGCCACCCTCTCAGGATGCTTCCAAGGAATCAGGGAGCTATTCTTATTTCCAATAAGAACTTTCGCAGCATTCTCTCTTTTGTTCATGACTTCATTCCACAACGTTGGAGACCACAAGCTCTGTTAGTCTGACATAAACAACCAAGGTGATGATTCTGGGTGTCGCTGAGTATGGAACCCAGGATTTCACTGCACGCTTGGCAAGAACTCCGCCCCTGAATCACATCACCTGCAACATAAAACCTTTCTTTGCATTCTCATAGCTCATAGCAACATCTATTATGACTCTTGCAACATGGGGAATACTGGAAATTCAGTAATTCATTCTGAATATAAAAAGGTAGAGGTCTGAGATGAGTTATGGGTATGAGATTCTGCATCGCAGACATTTATAAATGTCAGATCCTCCAGATCTGCCGCTAAAAGGGATGAGACCAGGGACCTAGCATATCACAGCTGCACCACAGCCGAACCAAAGTCTCCACAACCTAACTCCTTCCCTGCTCTCCCAGACTGGTGTAGCTGATGCTGTGCCTGGGGCCACCCAAGACAGCACTGTGGACTGGGAGTGTCACGGTGGGGACAGGATTCAGGGGCCCAGAACACTGATC
>PVJX010018045.1:0-37250 GCA_004027295.1 Dolichotis patagonum
GCCTGGGACCCGCCCGGACCGAGCCCGAAGCAGCTCCCTGACGCCGGGGATCGGGGGTCCGGACAGCATGGGCCCCAGGACGCCCAAGAACCTCTACAACACCATGAAGCCATCCAACCTGGGTGAGTGGGATCTCTCGGCGCCGCCCCTGCAGGACACGCCCCTCGGGCTGCGCCCCGCCCAGGACACGCCCCCCGGGCCAGCCCCGCGCTCTTCGCCAGCCCTGCGGTGCTGTGGCCCCGCCCCCAGCCCTTGGGCCGGGTCTTCAGGTTCTCACTCGACTTGGCCGCTTGACCCGGACCTGAGACCTGTTCGGTGGAGAAGTCCACTAGTTGCGGGATGGAAAGGGCCTCATCCGCTTGAAGGAAGACGAGTTTCCCCGGGAGTGGTGTTTGAGCGTGGGACTGGGGTGAGGGGAGCTCTGGGTGTCTGAGGCGGGGATCAGGTGGACTCAGGAGGCCTCAGAGCCAGCACAGGAGCTGCACCTTTGTGCGAAGGCAGTGAGCAGCCGTGGGGGAGGACGTCTCAAGCCCTGTGGAGGGACGCAGAGGAGGCGACAGGAAGCTGGGGTGATGGACCAGGCAGCCAGAGAGCCCAGAGCCGGGCCTGGCAGAGAGCTGGATCTTGAAGGACAAGCAGTCCTTCAGACAGAGGGTGCCAAGGCCCTGAGGCAGCCTCAGATAAACAGCTGGGGCGAGGGGTGGGAGATAGGCTGCAGTCACCAGCCGCCATCCCCAGACTGGTTTGTCCGGGAGTGATGGCAGGCATGAGAGTGTCAGTAGTAATGCTGCCTGGGTCTAACCGTGGACATGGGCCGACCAGATGGCCACAGCTGGCTTGACAGCCCAGAGGCCGAGACAGGTACCAGGGGGTTGGCAGGACCCAAGTCCTGCTTGGAGACAGGGCCCCCCCCCGCAGCTGTGAGCCCCCACCTGCAGCCCCCAGCCTGTCTCCCTTTAGGTCAGTGGCAGGGTGCTACCGGCCGGCCAGCCAAGGTTCTGGATGTGAGTTGGGCTTAGGGCCACGATCCCGTGGACGAATCAGGGCGCACAGCTGGGTGGCGATGGCGGTGACGTCGCCTCCCTTCTTGGTCCCCTCAGATAACCTGCACCACAACTACCTGCACCTCAACGTCAGCAGCCCCACGCACCACGCTGCCACGCTGGGTATGTGGAGGGCTCTGCCGTCTCCTGCTGCAGCCTCAGTGCCCTCCAGGGGACCCGGAAGTGGCCTTCTCCCTCCACCCAGGATGGGGGAAGCCGGGGATGCACCCCACGCCCAGGGCACAGATGAGGGGTGTGGGCAGGTGCCAGATCCCCGTGTGGGAGATGTCTCTCCCCCAGTCTCCAGGGATCCCTGAACTGCTGCATAGCGGAGAGGCTGGAACCACAGATTTCCAGTCCCTCAGGGCTGGGGCCTGACCCCTGGACCTGAGGGAGGAGGCTGGGCCTGAATCCCAGGTCTAGCGGGGGAGGCCAGGCCTGGACCCTGGGTCAGGGATAGGAGGCCAGGCATGGACCATGGGTCTCCTCCTTGGGTGGGAGGCTGGGCATTGACCCCCCTGGTCTGGTGGGGGGAGGCTGGACCTGGATTCTGGGTCTTGGGTTGGGGGAGGCTAGGCGTGGACCCTGGGTGTAGGGGGAGGTTAGGCTGACCTGGCCCCTCTGCCGCAGATTGGCGTGCGGTGCCCCCACCCAGCCCCCCGCTGCACTACTCCACGCTGTCCTGCTCCCGGTCCTTCCACAACCTCTCACACCTGCCCCCCTCATACGAGGCGGCTGTGAAGTCGGAGCTGAACCGATACTCCTCCCTCAAGAGGCTGGGTGAGTCCGCGGGCGGGCTGGGGCTGCCCGGGGAGGTCCGTGCAGAGTAACTCGATGCAGGGGCCCAAAGGCCGTCTTCCAAAGCACGGCATGGTGGTGCATGCCTGTAACCCCAGCTCTTGGGAGGCTGAGGCTGCTGGATGGTGAGTTCAAGGCCAGCCGAGGCTATAGAGGGAGACCCAGTCTCAAATCCCAGACCTGGCGCCCCTTCCGGGTCACACCCATCCCTGAACCAACTGCAGGCACCGACGACGGGGCCTCCAAAAACTTTAAACTGAGAGGTCGAGGGAAAATGAGCGTTTCCAATATGGTGGCCTGCGAGGCTCAGGTATGCACACATACTGTTTAATTGCACAACAGTTTGAAGTTTTTTTATTATGGACATTTGCAAAAGTAGAGAAAATGAAGCAGTGGATCTCAAGTCGGCCCTGAGCCTTTAAGGTGATCCCGTCCACCAGGCCAGGCCTTTTCATCTTCGGTCTCCCTCCCGCACCTCACGGACTCTTCTCTTCTGTCCTATTCGGTTTCACTCGTCACCCAGCCCCGGCCGGGAAGAGGGTGCCCGCGGCGGCAGCGGGCTGGGTGGGGCGGGCGCGGGGCGGGCCGCCTCGCCCTCGCGCAGCTGGGCCCCGCAGGTGGCGCCCCGGGCCCCGGGGTGCAGCGCGGCCGGCTCGGGCTGCCGGCGACCCGCGCCCTGCCTCCGTCCCCAGCCGAGAAGGACTTGGACGACGCGTACCTGAAGCGGCGGCCGCTGACCGAGGGACCCCGCGGGACGCTGCCGCTGCACGCGCTGCGGCGCCCGGGCACCGGGGGCGGCTACCGCACCGACGCCTGGGGCCCCGAGCCGCTGGGCCTGGTGCCCGCGCCACACCCGCGCCGCGTGATGTCGCAGGAGCACCTGCTGGGCGACGGCGGCCGCGCGCGCCACGAGTTCACGCTGCCGCGCGCGCGCCTGGTGTCGCAGGAGCACCTACTGCTGTCGTCGCCCGAGGCCCTGCGCCAGAGCCGCGAGCACCTGCTGTCCCCGCCGCGCAGCCCCGCGCTGCCCCCCGAGCCCGCGGCGCGCGCCGGCCTGGCCGCCTCGCACTCCAACCTGCTGCTGGGGCCCGCGGGGCCGCCCACGCCGCTGCACGCGCTGCCCCCCGCCGGCCTGCACGCGCCGCTGCACCACCACGCGCTGCACGGCTCCCCGCAGCCCGCCTGGGCCGCCGAGGGCGGGGGCACGCTGGCGCGGCGCGCGCCCTTCCAGCGCCAGGGCACCCTGGAGCAGCTGCAGTTCATCCCCGGCCACCACCTGCCGCAGCACCTGCGCACCGCCAGCAAGAACGAGGTGACCGTGTGACCCTGACTTCCGGACCTCGCAGCCGCCGCAGCGGAGGGGGCTGCACGCGAGGCGGCGGAGGACGGTCCGGCCTGCGGTGTCACTGCAGGGAGCAAGTCGCCGAGAGACAGGCCGCCCGTGAAGGCGTCACTCTCGCTGTGTCCACTTCCTGCGGCACCATGACAGAGACCCCTCCCGGTGGTGTCGCTGAGGACAATGCCTTGTCCCCTAACGTGGTCCCCAGAGTCAAAGATTGGGCCCTCTGACATCACCTCAGAGGCCAGTCCCTCCATCCAAGGTTGGTTGACCCCCGGCCTCTGAGTGCCATCCTCACGGGGAATCGGTTATGCTGTGGAGATGACGCCTCCATCCAACGCTGTCACTGCTCCAGTCAAAGCCATCTCCCGAGGACACAGCGTGGGGGAACCACCCACAACTGTGTCCTCGCCCGCACCGTGGCCTCCTTTCCACAGCGGTCACAGGATGCCGCCTCCCCTCCCCTCATGATGCCATCGCCAGAGAAGGTGCCTTGCCCCGTGACGCCATCAGAGGGACTCCTACTGGGGTGTCACCAGACATGAAGGCCTGCTTCTGGGACCCCTGCAGGGGAGTCACCTTCCACAAGGTGGCTGCCAGATGCTCCCCTTGGGGGTGACAGCAGCAGACACCACCGCTGTGCTTTGTGCTGAGGGAGGGTACATGGCACCAGGCCCATCCCGGGGAGGGTGGCAGTGAATGTGCTGTCCCATGATGTTGCTGACGGTGCCAGCGCTCTGGAGGCCATGCTGCACCAGAGGCCACCTCCGAGGAGGCCATAGCCAGTCTGTTGATGGGCGGTGGCAGTGCCCCCCTGCAACCACGTCACCACCGAGTATCCTCCTCAGGCAGAGCTACCAGAGCGCCTGCCTCCCACTGGGACCCAGGGACGGGGCACAGTGACTGCCAAGCCCCTGGGCCGCCTTGCGGGACACCTCAAGGATGGCCCCCTCAGTCACTTCCTTCTGCCGTACCTAGAGATGTCATCAACTCTCCCAACAAAGCCGTGGCAGAGAGGCCTGGGGGTGCCTGCCCTCGACCCTGCCTCAGATGTCACCTGTGCCACGCCGAGCTCCCCACTCGTGATGGTGCAGCACTGGGGGGCGTGTTAACCACCCCATTTCCCAGCACTCAGCAACCCCTCTCCACTAGCCTTCCGTCCTCCTCCAGGATCTACCATGACTCACAGTGTCACCACCAACCACGATTCTTCACATCCATGGTGTCACCACCTCCCAGGAGCCATAGAGCCAACAGTGTCTTCAGCCCCCAGGACCCGCTCCAGCCAGTGTCTTCATATCCAGGATGTGTGACAGCCAAGGTGTCATCCCTTCTTTCCTGATGCCATCCTCTGGAGATCCATGAAGACCATGGTGTCACGACCTCCCTAAATGTGTGCCGGCTCTGCGATGTCACATCTCAGGGCTGTCACCTAGCCCTGACAGGTGAAACTGCCTCCTAGGATCAACGCGACCATGATGTCACTGCTTCCCAGGATCCACCAAGCCACAGTGTCATCACCCCCAGGAGCCATGAGAGTCAGAGGTGACTTTACCTCCCGGGACCACTCAACCACAGTATCTCCAGGTCCCTGGAGGCCTGCGGGCAGTGGTGTCATTGTCACTCAGAGTCCATTTCAGCCTTGGCTTCACCGCTTCCCTCACCCAGGAGACCTGTGATGGATGTTATCAGCAGAGATTCACCATGACCCGGGTGTCCCCTCATCCATGGTAACAGTGATGTCGTCAGCTCCAGAGACCCACCACTTCTATCCCTGAGAACCCATTGTGTCACTGCCTTCCAAGATCTACCACGATACCCACCTCACCTCACCTCACCTCACCTCACCTCATCCACGCGGCTCCTGAGACCCACGATGAGGGTGGTGTCGCCACCTCCCAGGATCTGTAACAGCCAGTAGTGTTTATTCCCAGAGTCCATTTCAACCATGGCGTAGTTAGCTCCCAAGACGCAGGACACCCGTCGTATTGTCATGGACCAGGTGATGCCCTGACTGTGTGCAGTCACCTCACAGGGCCCACCATCTTAGGGCCAGACACCGACGAGCTGTGTGGTTGTGCCCCAGTGTGGCCTGGCATTCACAGGTCCCTTCAAGAAACTAGCCCAGCACATCTTCCCCACGCCTCTGACGCACTTGGGGAGAGCCAGCCATCCCCTCCGACGCTGTCCCCCACTCTGGCCCCTCCCATTGAGCGTCACTGCCTTGCTCTAGACCCAGGTGGACACCGGGAGCAGCCTCCCAGACTTGGGCATGGCCAGCCTCCCTCTGAGCACTGGCAAGGGCGTCCAGGTCCTCCCAACCATGCCAGTGCCCCCACAAGCCATTGGATCGGTGACAGGGTGACCCCGGTATCCCATCACTGCCGAGGTGGAGTCTCCAGGCCCTCGGGAAGCACTGCTGCCCTCTACCCCCTCCCGTCCCGGGGCCACACTGCAATTGGAGGTCGCTGGCTGGTGCCACCCCTGCCGCAGGGCTCTGACGGCAGCCCAGAGCTCAATGCTGTCCGGAGGGCCAGCCTAGGCAGGCTCCCACCCTGTCCCCGGCTCTGTACATAGCCATGTTGAGGGGCAGTGCTCCCCACTCTTAAAAGGGCTACACACCCCTCCCCAGCCCCAGGAGAAGTGGGGACCCCCCCCTTAAGGCCTCTCCAGTTACTGGCCTCTGGGTCTGTCCATGTCAGGTGCCCAGGGCAGAAACTGGCCTCGGCTACCACCACACGAAGGATGGTGGGGAGGGGGTCCCCAAAACTTGCCAGGCCCTGGCCAGCTTTGCACCCCCACTGCACCCCTACCCTGCAATGTGCTCAGGCAGACTGGGGCGCCCCCAGAGAGAAGCCAGACAGTCCCTGCCCGGCTCGGCACCCCACAGGACTCAACTTTCTGCAGCCCCAGATGTGGGGTTCAGACACACACCCCCTCCACCTGCCCTCTCCTGTCCGGACTCTGGGAGCCCAGCCCCCACCGCTTGCCCTTACCTGGCACAGGTGGCCTGATGGGGGGGCCCCGCACTCTCACCTTGAAGAAGCTGCAGTGGGGAGAGGCCTAAGGGTGCTGGCAGACCCGAGTGGGGACCCAGCCACCTTCAGCCTCCCTGACCCCCCAAAACTGTACACAGAGACCCTGCAGCTGTGCAGAGCGGCACATGTGCACCACCCTGCTGGGCACCCAGGAGGCCATGGTGGAGAGAACAGGAGCAGCGCTGGGCTGGAAGACACCCATGCTGCCCTTCCCATCCCCGGCGTCCAGCCACCCTCAGCACTGGCTTCCGCTCCGGCCCCAGCGGAGCTGCAACGTGGTATTTTTGGAATAAACAGATGTTTTCCTGATCTGTGGCCTCCAGAGTTGCTGGCAGGAAAGGATGGAGCCTGCATGTGAATGGGTCACCAGGTCCCCACATTAGCTGCACGTCCGTGCTGTGGGGAAGCCTGTCTCCGGGCCAGGTTCCAGGGGCTCCGGGACCTCCTCCAGCATTGCTGACAACCAAGCCGAGTGATGGGGACTGGGCCCAGGGCCTTTGCACTGAGCTCCATCTGCAGCCCTTGTTTTATTTATTTTGCGGCAGGGTCTTGCTCAGCTGCCCAGGCTGGGCTTGACCTTGGGATCTTCTCCCTGTGCCCTGCACCCTCAGCTCATAAGCCTGTCTGTGCCCAGCCATCCGATCCTTGTGTGTGATTTCCAGATGTCATGACAGAAGCACAGGTCTCCCAGACCTGCACCCAGTCACTGTCTCCTGGGCCTGAAACCCAAGGCATTGAGGGTCGGTTGCTGCCTGGGCAGACGAGTTGGCCCCAGGCCTCCCTGGCAGCCCCTGGTGGCCATGGCAATTCTGGATGTCCACGGCCTTTTCTGAGACGCCGGTCACACTGCACCAGGGCCTTCCAGACTTCATCGTGCATATGTCCTCGGACCCGGTTTCCAAATACCGGGGTGCCAGGACTCCAGCTTTGTATTTTTAAATTGCCCAGGCCGGCCTCAAACTTGCCATCTTCCTGCCTCAGCCTTCAAATACCCGAGACCACAGACAATTGCTACCACATCTGCTTCCAACATCTTTTCTGCGGGCGCACACTTGTGGCGCTTGTCTCCCTCCTAGTGTGGGTTCTCCGATAACCCGGAAGCGCTTTCCTGCCCATGCCCACAGCAGCACAGACAGGGAGGTTTCACAGGCTTTCGGAGGGGGAGTCCCCACAACAGCAGCTAACTGGCACCTCTGCCTGGAGCCTTGACTGGCATGGAAAGCTCTCAGGAAAGAACCAGCCCGGGAGGGGTGCACTGGGATTGAACCCAGGGCCTTCTCAGTGAGCTACATCCCCAGCCCTTCTTAAAATGTCTTGAGATAGGATCTTGCTAAGTGGCTCTTGCCAAGTTTCCCAAACTGGACTGCCTCAGCCTCCCAGAGTGCGGGGATCACTCACCATGCCCAGTGTCACACTTCTGGCTGCTGTTGCTTTGAGACACAGCCTATGTATGTAGGCTACT
Source organism: Dolichotis patagonum (assembly GCA_004027295.1). NCBI lineage: Eukaryota > Metazoa > Chordata > Mammalia > Rodentia > Caviidae > Dolichotis > Dolichotis patagonum. The sequence goes on from PVJX010018045.1 coordinate 7,681, forward strand.
CACCGTGGTCACTCACCGAGGAGCGGAGAGCAGGGTTTGAAAAGTTTCTAAAAGGAATGGGGCCTCCCAGATCGGTGATGGAAAGCAGGGAGTCAGCTGGGTTGGGCGGTGCACACCTGTGATCCCAGCACTCTGGGAGGCCGAGGCAGGAGGGTCACAAGCTTGAGCCCAGCCTGAGCAACTTAGTGATTTAATCCCTGTCTCAGTGTGAAGGCCCGGGTTCGATGTGATTGAATGACACTGTGGCCCACGGCCCCCTGCACCTGCGCCTGTGTGCGGAAGCCACATTTTCTGGGGTCTCAGGCCACGTGGCACCCGCCCCGACCCTGTCTCTGGAGCCTCGGTCAAGCAGGATGGTCAGCACGCACAGTGGACTCCTGTGCAGGGACCACAGCCCGGACCTGCTCCCCGCCCTCCTGAGGTGCAGCAGCCCAGCCCCAGCCCAAACCCGAGCAGCAGGACGCGCTGCTCTCCTGGCTTCCAGGCCCTGCTCGGCGCCCTTCATGTCCCCAGCGCCAAGCTTCAGCCCCTCTGGCCCTGGCACCTGCTGCTCCCTCTGCTAGGGATGCTGCCCCACGACGGTGACACCCAGAGGCTCCTTCCTCAGAGGCTGCCTGGGCACGCCCAGCCCTGCTCCCTGTCCTTCTGTCCTGGCACCTGCCAGCCCGAAGCCAGGACTCCCCTGCTCCCACCAGCTCCATCAGCACCCTGGGCTCTGTCCCTCTGGGACCCTCCTGACGCCCTGCTGACCCCTGGGCAATGAGAGAACACAGGTGTCTGGTGGGCACCAGCAGTACATCCACCTGCCAGGAATAGATGAGATCAAGTAGTAAAGCAATGAGAAGCCAGCTGGGTGTGGTGGGGCATGCCTGTAATGCCAGCACACGGGAGGCTGAGGCAGGAGAATCACCGCTCGGCAGGCTGAGGCCAGTTTGGGATCAGCCTGGACTACACAGCAGTTCAAGGATGGGCTGCACTATACAGCAAGGCCTTCTCTAAAGAAAATGAATAAGAAATTAGAAGCTGCACGCAGGGGTGCACCCCTCTCATCCCAGCACTCTGGGAGGCTGAGGCAGGACAGTCACAACTTTGAGCCCAGCCTGTGCAATTCAGTGACTTAAACTCTGGCCTGGGGGTGTCACTCCAGTTTGAAGGCCCTGCATCCAATCCCTCATACCCAAAAAAGAAGGAAGTACATGCCACACGAGCCATAGCCATGCACATGATTGGTCCACGAGCACTGGGTGGGCTCCCCAGCAGCTGCCCTGTCCCTGCCGGGTCTTCAGTTCCCTTCCCGTTAATGAGCTGCAGTCAACCACATCATCCGGAAGCTAAAGTTGAAGCGCAGGTGTGCAACATGCCACCTGTGGCCCGTTCTCCACACACTCCAGTGTTGTGCTGGTGGGGTGTTTTTGGTACAGTACTAGGGACTGAACCCCGGGCTTTGCACTGAGCTACACCACCCTCTTTTTCTCTTTTCTTTCTTTTTTTTTTTAACTTCCTTGAGAAGAGCCCACCAAACTGCTAGATTCCCCAGGCAGGGCTTGAATTTGCAATCCTCCTGCCTCAGCCTCCTAGAGAGGCTGTTGAGATTATAGGTGCTGGTTGATGTTTTCTTTTACACCTCTTGGGCCCATTGAGGGGGGAGATGGTGTCTAGTGGTCTTCACAAGGTCCTGTAGCCAAGAGTGCTGTCTGACTGGGAAGGCCAACAAACTGTCCAGGTGGCTGAGATGGGCTACATACACTGTACAGGTGACCAAAGGGAAGCCACGTTCAAACTCTGGTCCTCTCCCAGTTGGCATCTCTAAAAGTAGAGCTCCGGCTACTGTACTGTCCTTGAGGCCTGAGATGGTCCTTTTCCATTCAGCAGTGTATCTGTCCCTCGGGAAGTGCTAGAGAAGGCCTTGCTGCGCCGGGCATCCTGGGATTATAGGCAGCTAAGTTATAGACCTCAGAACCGTGGCTGGAGGAGCACCTGAAGGCCAGGCCTCAGGATAACATGCAATGGCCCGACCTACCCACTTCCGTAAGAGAGAAGCAGCAAACTGGAATTATGCTGCTATTTACACTGCCCGGTCCAGGAAGTCCAGGTAGGCATCAGTCACATGCAGGTGAGGGGCCAAAGCACCTGGACCCACCCCTTCCCAAAGTGCCTTTGTTCTCCATGCACCCTTGCTATGACACTCCTTTCCTTATTGGGTCAATATGAGCTAAGCAGCTATACTTGCAATCAATCCGATGGGTTGACAGCAGTTTGACCCCTTTGTACCTACACTAATTTTGCTGTATACCCCGACAAAGGTGCTCGGTGGCCTCTTGTTCAGACCCTACCAGAAACCCCAAAGCTGTTCTTCACTCATTTCCAATAAACCTCTCCCTACTTCTTCCCTTTGGTTCATAACTTCACTCCTCGATGTGGTGGGGCCGGGAAGTGGCCACATTTGACATCTAGCACGTCAGAAGTTATATTTCTCCTGCATCACTGGCACTCATCTGTAATACCAGCAGTGCAATAAAAGGCTGAGGCAGGAGGATCACAGGAGCTTGGGCAATTTAGCAAGACCCTGTCTGGACAGGAAAAATAATTTTTTAAAAAAAATTTTTATCAAAGAATGGCTCCATTCTTTGGAGCCATTCATGGTGGGCGCGGCACGGAGCTGTTGTTGGAGCCAAATTTTTATCTATCTACTGGGGATAGAACTCATGACCGCGCACCTGCAAAGCAGTTGCTTATGCTGCTGAGCTGAATCCTCGGCCCCAGGAAAAATAATTTTTAAAAGGCTGCGATGTAGCCCTGGGACCAATTCTGTGCTGTGGTGAGGTGGGGAAGGGGTGCTGGAGAGGAGCAATGAAGCCTTGGGACCCTCCAACATTTTTCCCTGGCCTCCCAAGGAACCCGAGGTCCCACCTGCCCGAGGTGTAAGAGCTAAGACTTAAAGGTTATTCGGCCAGGTCTTTGGGTATCTGCGACAAGGAGGGGGGGGTCAAAGGTCATCCCCACCACAAAATGGCGTCTCCTAGAAAACTATAGCCGGACTTCCTGCCCACCCCACCAAGGTGCAGATGAGGGGACACAAACGGTAGGGAAGGTGTTTGCACACACAAAAACATCAAGTGATTTCATTGCCCGATACGGGTTCCTCCTCGCCAACCTGACTCCCCATTGGCCAATCATCAATTCTTCCCGCCTCCCCTCAGGCCCGTCTTCCAGGTCAGCGATTGGTCTGCAGGAGTCTTGTGACCCCCCCCATCACGACTGCCCATCCCTATTGGCCCAAGCGCCTTCCATCATGCATTTAAAACTCCGAGTCCCGCCTCCTTTGACACCGCCTCAACCCTCAAAACAACCGTTGGTCGCGTGAGCGACTTCCTCGCCATCAGGAGGCGCATGCGTACACCGGGCGGTGGTGGCGTCTTATTCAAACGGCCCAATCAACGGCCGCGCCGACTCTGGGCCTCTTTTTCTCCACTCTTGGGTCTCTCGCTTTCTCCATTCCCGGGCGTCCCCGCCCCAATCCCCTTGCATAGCCCGTGGCCGCGCGGCTCTCCCCCAAACCTTCCTCGTTTCTGTCTGCAGTTTGCGAAAAGAGGGGCGAGCGCGTCGAGCGCCAAGGAACGTGCGCGCTGACGTCTACCGTCGAGGCGCACAGCGGGGGCGTGGCCTGAGTGGGCTATAAAAGCTCGGTGGTGCGCGCGCGGCCGGTTTAGTGCGGCCGGGTACCGAGGCAGGTGGAGTGGTGGGCGCGGCACGGAGCTGTTGTTGGAGCCAAAGCGGACGGGCGAGGGGCTGCCGGGGTCTCGTTAGGACCGAGCTGCCGCAGTTGGGCCCCCCGCCCCGGCCGGCGGCCGGAAGAACGCAGGAAGGGGGCCGGGGGGACCCGCCCCCGGCCGGCCACCGTCATGGTGAGCGCGGGCGGCTGGGCCTGAAAGAGGAGATCAGGAGTTCTCGGCAAGAGGCGGTGGAGTCCCAGAGCTTCTTCTGGGCGGCTTGAGGGATTTCAGGGCCCACTTGGGATTTTTGGGCCAGGGACCGACCGAAAGGCCTTGCGACGGAGCCGCCCACAGATGCCTGGGCCAGGAAGCCCCGCGGGGCCTCGGGCGGGCTTGGGGCGCCCTGCGCCAGCTCGTGGAAGCCTGGCACCCGTCGCGGCTACCAGGCCTGACTCTACTTTTTTGCAGGGTGGTTTTAATAAGATTGGGTGAGGCAAGGGACAGGCCGGGCTTCAGGCCTACCTGGATCCAGGGGCGCCGTGCGTGGCTAGGAGTCAGATCTGAATGCCTCAGGAATGAGTGAAGCCCTCTAGGTCCCCTGGATTCTCTTCCCCGTGTTTGCTGCCTGGTCGGCTTGGGGTGGCGACCTGAAACCTGGCTGAGGGTCTGGGAGCCCGGGGATGATGGTCATCCTGGGACCTGCAGGGTCGAGTCCAGAGCGGCCTCCCCGTGCTGGCTGCTCACCCTGGTCTCCCATCGTGTCTAGAACTCCAACGTGGAGAACCTGCCTCCCCACATCATCCGGCTGGTGTACAAGGAAGTGACAACGCTGACAGCCGACCCACCGGATGGCATCAAGGTCTTCCCCAACGAGGAGGACCTCACAGACCTGCAGGTCACCATCGAGGGCCCTGGTGAGTGAAGGAGGCCACTTCCTGGTTCCTGGCTTCCGGCTGTGGGCCACACACGGCATTTTTACAGGGTGGTCCTGCCAGTGTTGGGCCTGTTGTGGCCAGGTTCATGGCTACACAGGAGCCTTGAGAGAACCGTATAACAGGGACCTTACCCTGCTCAGGGTGAGGCCATCAAATGGGGCTCGCCTGAATCTGAGATTGGCCAGGAAGTCATGGGAACAGAGTTCCAGGCACTGTCAGTAGCTTCAGCAAAGGTCTGAACAATGGGCCAAGTGATCAGAACTTCTGTCTTGCAGTCACTCTCATTTACTGGGGACAGGGCAGGGGACAAGCTAAACTTGGTATTCTAGGGGATGCAGGTGAGGATGAAGCAATTCCATTGGCTTGTATGGTGAGAGTGACCAAGAATTCCATTTTATGCAAACCACATTTCTGTCAGCACTCAAATTCCTACAAGGCCAGCTGAGGTGTCCAAGAGCCCAGGGAAGAAGGGACTGGCCTGGAGGAGTGCTGATTCCGGGAGCCCTTCCCTGAAGAGTTGACAGTTACAGGGGTCTGGCTGTCTGCATGGAGAGGTTGGGGGTGGAGGATTCAAATGATCGGGGGCCAGGACTCCCAGAAAGACTTGAGGCAGGCAGGCAGACCGACCTGGCTGCTTGGTAAAAATGGAGATAAAAAAGCGCAGGGAACAGTGTTTATCTAGGCCTCTGCTGGGGCCTGGGGAGGAGGCCAGTCCAGGGTTCTGTGGAATGTGACAACTCCCTACAGTGTTCCCCTTAACCTGGGAGGATAAGCTGGGGGCCAGGTGACAAGATAGTGCTATGGGATTCGGAGAGGACCTGGGGCAGCTGTCTAGGGTGTCTCAGGTCTGGGGGCTGCAGTAGGTGGAACATCTTTTGAGCTAAGCAAAGAGCCTTGGGGCTGGGGATTTAGCTCAGTGGCTTAAGCACCTACCTGGCAAGCGCGAGGTCGTGAGTTCAATCCCTGGTACCAAAAAAAAACCAAAACAAAACAAAGAGCCTTTCCCTGGGGTGGAGAAAGGCCAGGAAGACAAAAGACAAGCAAATCTGGGGTCCTTGCTTCCTGAAAGTGGCAGATCCTTGACAGTCACTTGGGACAGTCATAGAGCGATGACACAGTAGAGGGCTGCAGGACATGGCTTTTTAAATTTCTTTTTCCTTTTCTTTTTTTTTTTTTTTTTTTGGAGACAGGGTTTCTCGAGCTCAGGCTGGCCTTGAACTCACTGTGTAGCCCAGGCTAGCCTCGAACTTGCAGCAGTCTTCCTGCCTCAGCCTCCTCAGTGCTGGGATTGCAGGAGTGTATCAACAACACCTCACATGGCATCTGTTATGGGAGTGAGGGGGTGCTGCTATTGGCCCTTGGAGACCCAGTCCTTGTTGCCCTAAAGAACCCCTCAGCAGTGTTGGAGATTTTTAGCTCAGCAGCACAGGCACCTGCCTGGCAAGCACAAGGGTTTTGAATTCAATCCTCAGTACCAAAAAGAAAAAAAAAAAAATAACAAAAGAAGCCCTAGCCTGCCGTGCACTGTGGTATATATCTGTAACAGTCAGGAGGCTAAAGAAGGGTAGCAGTTTTGCTTTGTTTTCTGAGGTAGGGTCGTGTGTGGCCCAGGCTGACCACAAACCCATGGCAATACTCATGCCTCACCCTCCGAAGTGCTGGGATTACAGGGGGGCACCATCCCGCCCTGTGAGTATTGTAGTTCAGAGACCAGCCTCAGAAAAGGTGATGGGGAATATAGCTCAGTGTCAAGTGCAAAAGCCTGGGTTCAGTCCCCTGAACTGCCAAAGAGAAAGGGGCTTGGGTTGCAGCTGAGCGGTAGAGTATTTGTCCAGTATGTCTGGCCTCTGTGTGCAATCCCCAGGACCACAAGAAAAAAAACTCCCCACCTTGTGGGAGAGGCTTTGGGGTGCTGTGGGATGCTGGGAGTTCCCCCTCACTCACTCTGCCTCCCTTTGCTCCACTCCAGAGGGCACCCCGTATGCTGGGGGCCTGTTCCGCATGAAGCTGCTGCTGGGGAAGGACTTCCCTGCCTCCCCTCCCAAGGGCTACTTCCTGACCAAGATCTTCCACCCCAACGTGGGCGCCAATGGCGAGATCTGCGTCAACGTGCTCAAGCGGGACTGGACGGCCGAGCTGGGCATCCGGCACGTGCTGCTGGTGAGTGAAGCAGGGGCCCTGGTGTTTCTGAAACATCGTGGAAGGCCTGAAGCGAGGTGTCCCCACACCCTCATATTCTTGCTTTGACCCTGGGGTCCTGGCCCTGCAGTGCATGGTGGTGCAGGAGGCAGGGTTAGAGAGGTGTTTTGTTTTTGCATACCAGAGATTTTCAAGTCCATAGCTCAGTGGTTTTTATGAACTAGGTTCCTGCTGCCACGAGTCTGTCTGCATTCTAGGTTGTTTTCCTGCACTCCTGTCCCTCACCCGGGGGCGAATGTGGCCCCAGGGACATTCTGCATTGTCAGAATACCTTGGTTGCCAAGGCTGGTGCAGGTGCACATCCCAGGGCATCTGTGGTCCCACAGGTGGGGTGCCCTGGTGTAGGCTAGTTCTCCAAAAGCCACTTAAAGGTTAGGTCTCTATTATCTTTTCCACTCCTCCCAGAAGCTTAAAAGTTGTGGGGGGGTTTTGTTGTTTTGGTTTTTTTCAAGACAGGGTTTCATTAGTTCAGACTGACTTTGAACTCAGTGCATAACCTATACTGACTTTGGGGTGGTGATCCTCCTGCATCAGCCTCCCCAGTGCTGGGGATACAGGTGTGTAACACCATACCTGGTATAAAAAGTGTCCTGTAAAGGGAATTTGTAAAGAGCCTTAGAGGCTAGTGGTAGGGAGGAGGGGAATTGTGGTTTCCCCACCCAGGACAGTGGAGAACAGCTCCAGGGCAAACTCCCTAGACCTGCCTCCCTGCCCTACCTCCCTGTCCCTAGGCTTTTGGAGATGGCTGAGAGAAGTGGGAGAGACCCAGCAGGGTAGTACCCCTCTGTAACCCCAGCTCTTGGGAAGCCGAGGCAGGAAGATTGCAGTTCAGGGTCAGCCTGAACCAGAAGAATCAGGGCAGATCCTGCACCTCTAAGAAATGTGTCAGCATGTGGAGCATGGTCCCCGTGCCCAGGCTGGTCCAGCTGCACTGCCCCCTCATGGGCACAGGTTCCCAGTCCTCCTACCTCTTTTCCTGGGCCTTGGCTCCTGGAGTGCAGGCCAGCCCTGCCAGGGTCCCCTCTAGCTCCGAGCTGGGGTGCCTGTCAGAGCTGTGGGTTGAAACCTTAACTCCTGTGCCTGCCTAGGAGAGCAGCGGGCACCTTGCCATGCCTAGTGCTCACTGGGGCTCTCCAAGACTGCTTGCCCAGGCACTTGTCTCTTGTGGGTGCTTGATGTGGGTGGCAGGGAGCCCCTGGGCCACGCGGGCAGCAGGAGGGGACTGACCATGCCCACCCCAACAGACCATCAAGTGCCTGCTGATCCACCCAAACCCCGAGTCTGCGCTCAACGAGGAGGCCGGCCGCCTGCTGCTGGAGAACTATGAGGAGTACGCAGCACGTGCCCGACTGCTCACCGAGATCCACGGCGGTGCGGGCGGGCCCAGTGCCAGGGGCCCCTCGGAGGCCACCACAGCTGCCTCTGCAGACCCCGGTGCCCCTGGAACTCCAGGGGGCGCCGATGGTCCCATGGCCAAGAAGCACGCAGGGGAGCGAGACAAGAAGCTGGCAGCCAAGAAGAAGACGGACAAGAAGCGGGCGCTGCGGCGGCTGTAGGGCCTCCTGTGCCCCTGCCCTCCCTCCCTCTTCTCTAAATTATTTAAATTATGGCTGGGTGGGCTGGGATCTGGATTTGGTTTTCTAAATAAAGTTGGAAAAGCACATGCCTGGTGGGTTCCCATAGGGGTGGCCCACACTCCACATGTCCCTGGTGTAGGAGTCACAGCATCTCTTAGAGTAGTACACCCTCTCTAAACGCCGTGCTTTGTCAAGATGGGGGGGGGGGTCTCTGGTCCTGGGCTGGAAGGTCTCCTGTGTCATCTGGTCCCAGTTCTGGCCTCTAGGGTGGCTGTGACTGTCTTGACACCTATGCAGCTTTCTGCTGCAAAGCTGAGAACAGCTCAAGGTATGGGCAGCGGATGGCACTAGTGTCCCATTCTGGCCCATGACAGAACCGAGGGCTCAGTCAGGCTTCCTCAGACCACTGATGAACTCGATTACCTCAAATCCAGGGTAGGAGGTTCACAGTGGTATGTGAAGCCATTACCCCACCCTCACCTGGCCCTCCCTGTGGGCAGAGTAGCATGCTCCAAAGCACTGAATGGTGAGGGAGATAAAATAACCACTCCTGGCCTTCAAGCAGGCAGAAGCCTGAACTCGCCTAAAACAGCCCACCCTTCCTAGAATGAACTGGGTGACCCTGCTAAACCTACTTAAACCCCTTCCCCATTTACCCCACATTCTTGGGCTGCCCATCACCTAGATGGCATAGCAGGCAAGCTCACACCACCCCACCATCCATATCTAGCCACAAGCCTCTCTTTCCCATCAGCCCAGGTTCCCAGCTCCCAAACATGTGGCTCCAGGGCCTAGAGGTCTTGCAGGCTGGCATGGAGGAAAACTCCCCATCCTGATTGAGGGGGCATGTGTCCCATCCCATCCGGTCCCTCCATTTCCCCCCTCCTCCATTGAGGTGACAACTTGTGACAAGGCCAAAGGCCTCAGGAAAGCTCTTTATTGCTCAGGGGAGCTCAGGCACTCTTGGTGGGACGGGTCCGCTTCCTCTTCACCATCACAGGCTTCTGGCTGCGCAGGATGGCGCTGGCTCTGCGGATGGCAGCCTATGAGGGAGGGTAGTCCTTGAAGTAGGGCGCTGAGAGGACCTTCATCCCTCCCCCCTTGCCCGCCCCATCCGGCACAGCCAGGACCCCCTCACCATGCGCAGGTCTGGGCGGTACTTGTTCTTTCGGATCATGTGTCGGATGCTGCTGAGGGTGGCTCGGGCGTTCTTGTTAATAGTGGTGCGCACATAGGAGGTGGCTGGCTTCCGTTGTCCTGGGGAGGGAGAGCCACACCAGCCCACCGTCAAGGTATGGCTCGACCTCCTCACTCCAAGAACCAGGGCGCTGACTCGGCCCTGGGCCCCCGGAGTTCCCTTCATACACTCAGCCAGTACACCCTACTCGGGAGGTAAGTCTAAGCCTTGACAGACTTTTCCTTTGTGTAGCAGAGCTGCTGTTTTCAATCAGGGCCACAAAACCCCAGATTGAGCATCTCAGGGCCGGCTACCCTGTGGGACAGGCTAGAATGGGACAGGAGGCACAATGTGGGCTCCTGTCTGATCAAAAAGCAAGGAAGGATGGGCTGGGGATATGGCTCAGCGGCATAAGCACTTGCTTGGCAAGCGCAAGGTCCTGAGTTGGATTCTCAGTCCAAAAACACTTCAAGCTGGTCAACACAGTGTGAACCTGGAATCCCAGCAGTCTGTTTGGGAGGCTGAGGCAGGGGGATCCAAAGTTGAAGTCCAATGCATGCAATGGAATGAGATCCTTCCTCAATATAAAGTAAATCAGGCTGGGGCTACAGTTCAGCAAAAACCCAGGGTTCAAACCTCAATACCCACACATCCACAGCAGAGCAAGAAGAAATGTGGAGATAAAGTGTCCCATGAGAGCCCTGCTTCTCCTCCACTCCTCTCACAAGTCACTCCGGAGAGATCCCCAACAAGCCTGTCTATGCCACACAGCACGATGGAGAGGCTCCTGACCCAATCTGATCTCCAGGTGCGAGGCAGGCAGCCCTTGCCCGCTGACCTCTACCTTACCAACTCCCAGATGGAGAGGTCCATCCAGAGGACTTGAGACATTTTTTGTGTTTTTGAGAGTGGCTCCCTATGTCTTTTAACTCTGTACAGCCCAGGCTGGCCTCAACCTCCAGAGCACGGGATTACAGTACATGCCTGAGCTACCACACCTGCTCACCCCGTAAAGATTTAAATCTGAAAACGCCACACAAGTGTAGGACCCAGTTGTGCGGTGCGCACTGGCGAGGATTCAGGCCGGGGGACCCGCCAACCTCGCAGGGCTGGGGAGGGAGCCTAAAGCGGTTTCCCCAGCCAACATCCTGCCCCCAGGGACGCTCTCCCCTGTCGAACGAGCCCTCTGCCCGTCAGGGAACTAGCCCAGCACCCCGCGGGAAGGGGCGCTCACCGGATCTCCGCTTCATGACCACCACGACCCCCTTGCCATCGGCCGCCGGCTCCACGCCCACCGTCTTGCGGTGAATCAGCCCGTTGTAGCGAAAAGAGTTGCGGGCCTTCAGGTTATTGGGCTCCTGGGAGAGAGACGACAGGATGAACCTGAGGATGCCAAGCTGGGACCCCGGGTCCCTCTCCCGCAGGGTCGTACGTCCAGGCGGCTCACCGTGCTGTACGTCTGCTTGTTCCGCTTGATCAGGAAGCTGGAGCAGTTCCGCACCACCATCCACTGCAGATGCGCGGACATGGCGGCGACTGCGGGGCGGCAGGCACGAGGAGGGTGTCAGAGGAGCAGGCCCGAGGCGCGCTCGGCCAGCAAAGAGGACAGTGAAGGACCCGGAGCGCCCCCGAGTGACCGCGACCTGAGGCGGCGGAGAGGGTGGGACGGGGCGAGGGGAACGCGCGAGATGCTACAACTTTAGGAGGAAGATGCTAAAGACGCTCGCGGGTAGTGAATAAAAGGCCAACAGGGTGGCTCAGGGTCCGAGCACTGTGCCCACACCAACAGCCACGCCGGGCGCGCGCAGGACGCACACTCACCTCCTCTCGCTGCGGCCGGAGACGGAAAGAGAAGCATCAGGGCGGGGCGCCGCCTTTAATACAGCACACGTATTTCCGCTTCCTCCCCGCGCGCGCGCCGGAAGTAGCTAGCCGAGCCTCCGCCTTCATTTCGGCTCAGTCTCCGAGGCTGCTCGGTAATATTCGGCTATTTCTGTGTTGCTCGAGCGCCTTAGAAAATGTTCAGCAATTGCCTTCGGTGGAACGCTGACGTTTCGTACGCCGTTCGGAGGTTTTCGGAATTCGTCGGATAGATTTCCGAATGGGTCCGTATCCGGAAGTGCCGAGACCTGTTTCTCAGCACCCTGGGTCCGATACTGCTTAACCAGCCTCTGACCCTGTCCTTGGCAGACGATGGGTGTAAATAAATACTTGTTTTTTGAATAAGCGTGTGAATGCAACGATCATTTAATCATAGCCCCCAACGAGCTCGGATACTTGCGGGTTTTTTCGTAAGCCCTCGGCTTTTCCCTGCTGGGACATTTTTGGAACTTCCTGGAAACGCGCCGGGTGCAGCCAGCCACCTTGCCGTTTTTGCCCTTGCGTAGTTTGGGTCTGTTCGGAAACACTCGGCAACACCGGGAAACCTTCGGCTAAGCGCATAAGCCCTTAGCAGTTTGTGCTCCTCAGGGCCTTAAACTCTCAAGTCGGGGACAACCTAGACGGACCTGTGTGGACGCCTTCGCCCCGAGAGCGTGGGTTTGCTCTGAGGGCCAGCTGTTCGGAGCACAGCTTTGAGCTGAACGCTCCTGGGTTCCCTTTAAGGGCTCCGCAGCAGTTCATCCAGATTCTTCCCGGGGCCTCGCTGCCTTCCGCCCAAGTTCCCCCAGTCACCCCCAAAGCTTCCCTGACGATAGACCATTCTGGGGGAGCAGGGGCTCGCCGGCCCAGACGGGCGCCGCGGGCCTCCGGAGACCCTTTCCGAACAGCGGAGCGTTCGTGCCACCTCCTGGTGCGCCACGGTGCGGTGCTGGGGACTGAAGCAGGGCCTTCGCGCTCAACTAGGTCCCCAGCCCTTGTCATTTTGACACGGGCTCTTGCTAAGGTGCCCAGGCTGAACTCGAATTTCCCATTCTCCTGCCCCAGCCTCCCATGCCCACCCTGACTGGTCGTGGTTTCTGGGCCCATATGCGCCCACCCTGGGGCCTGGGAAGGTGGGCACCGAACAGAAACGATGCCTGGCTGCCTCCTTGCGACATCCTGAAGGCTGTGTGTGTGTGTGTGTGTGTGCGCGCGCGCGCGTCCAGGGACCAAACCACAGTGTTGCTGTACCACTGAGTTACATCTCCAGGCCCTAAGTTACCCAGGTGGGACTCGAACCTGCGATTCTCCTGGCTCCATCTCCCAAAGTGCTGGGGTTACATCCTCAAGCTTGGCCAGGAGTGGCAGCCCCGCCCGGGCCCACCTGGTGCCCGGCCCAGCTCAGGTGACCGCGGACGCCGGGCACACCTGGCGCAGTCCCTGACTCCGCCCCGGGAGCCCGCCGCACCCTGGATCATAGGCCATGGCGGCGGCCAGCGCCTTACAGGGCGCCCTGCCGGGGCCCGCGTGCCCGCCCGCACCCGCGCCGCCCGTGTCCCCCGCCGCGGCGGGTCTGGGCCGTTGCCGCGCGGCGCTGCTGCTAGCCGTGGCGCTGGACGTGGCGGGCATGGCGGCGTTGCTGACCGGCGTGTTCGCGCAGCTGCAGGTGCGTGGTCGGGACTTCGGCGACTTGCTCATCTACTCAGGTGCCCTGCTTGTCTTCCTGAGCCTGCTCGGCTGGATCTTCTGGTACACCGGTAACATCGAGATCTCCCGCCAGGAGCTGGAGCGCGACTACGGCCTGCGGCCCTCGGCGCTCGCCCGCCTGGCGCGCAAACTGTCCCGCCGCTGGTCGGCGCCAGCCGCCGGGGCCCGCGCGCACGGACCCCGCGGAGCGCGCACGGCCGCCCGCGCGCCCCCGCCGCCTGGAGCGCGCCGCGTGCGCCTGCAGCTCGCCACGCTTGAGGCCGGGCCCGGCGTGGCGGCGCGCGCGGCCGGCGAGCCCCAGGTGAGCGCGCACGGGAGGGGCGGGGACAGGGACCCACGCGGGGGACCCGGCAACCAACCCATTACGTCGGGGCTCTCCGGGCCTCTGAGCCCCCATTCCACAGTGGGGATATCAGAGGCCCAGGATGGCGCAGCTTTTAGCCGGGCGTGGTGGTGTACGACTGTTATCCCAGCTTCAGGCAGGGGGATGCCAAGGTCGAGCCTGGCCTGGGCAACTTAGCGATTTATGGAGATCCTGTCTCAAAATAAAAAATAAAAAAGAAAGCTCGGGAGCATAACTCAGTGCAAAGGCCCTGGGTTCAAAGCCCTGTACCACTCCCTCCAAAAAAACCTAAAACATTAATCTATGTATGACAAATGAACTTTTCTCCTATGCATCCAGAACGAGATGAACGATCTACTATTCTTTGTGAGATCTGAAAAAAAGCAGTCACTTCCGCCATATCCTATGTTCTGTTGCTAAGGAAGAAATAGGTCTAAGACAGGATGAGTAACTGTGTGCATAGGTAAAGCCTGAGCTAGTGTGAAATCGGGCGTATCCGTGTGAAAACAGCCATCTCTATTTAAAGTTACCCTGGAAAAATCCTTGCCGTTCCCCACACGTCTCCCGGCCTGGAAGACCACGGCCGCGACCACCTGAAGCCTGGCCTCTCAGAAGGAAAGGAATCTGTTAAACGCCACTCCTCTTCATTTGGGCCTGGGTCTACCGGTTGGGGGGTCAGGGCAGAAAGGTGGAGAGCAGGGTTTTGAAGGAGAGAGCTGTCCAGCTCAGATGAGCTTAAATTTGGAATCCTGCCCCACCCTCTAAGAATGCTGGGATTACAGGTTTGCACCACCATGCCTGGCATCTCCCTGAGTCCACTTGCTCTGTCTCTGCTGCCTCCACGTCTGTCTCTGTGCTGCTGTCCCGTCTCTGCCTTTCCTTACCTCCCATTCCCTCTGCAGCCACCCAAGGATCCCAGGGAGTGTAAGGCACCCGCGATTGTGAACATGAGACCCACCAGTGGGTGGGGGCACAAAGGGGGCGACCCAGGCGTGAGCATCGCTAACCCCACCCTCGCTCCCGCAGACTGCCACATGGCCCCACCGCTCGGGACCCGACTGAGACCTGCAGCTGCCCCGCCTCGACGGCCACAGGACTCCTCATCCCTGCTGTCCCGCCTGGATAAACAGCTCTGCCCCCTCACTGTGCTCTTCTGTGCTTGGCGGGGCTGTGCAGGCGTGGGGTGGGGTGAGGATACGTCCTTCCGTCCAGAGGGTGCTGGAGCCCAGCTTCCCATGGTCCCCAGCAGGGGTCTCTGAACACCAAATGTGCACTCACACCAGGCCCAGGGTTCCCAAGCTCCCAGAAAGGACACTGCATCCCTGTGCCATGTCTGTATTGAGGGGTTCCTCCAGACAGCCCTACTCTTCCTCAGTGCTCTCTGCTTCCTCGCCACCGCCGCCGCCGCCCTCTTTCAGCTCTTCACTCCTGGCCCCTTCCACCCGAGAGGGTGTACGGGGGGCTTGGCTGGTGGAAGGGGTCTTCTTGCCTGTCCCCCGATCCTTGGACAGCAGCGACACTGTCCTGGACAGGCTGCACTTGCCCCGCAAGAAGCCTGGGAGGTGCAGCATGTCCCGGCGCTGGGCCCACCTGCGGAACGGATTGGGAAGGAGCCTGGCTCAGCCTGTGCCCCTGCCCCTCGCCCAGCCAGGCCCTGACGCCCCGCACCGGCTCACCAGAAGATGCAGATGCTGCAGATGAGGAGGAGGAGGCCTCCGCAGGTCCAGCCCAGGGCCCACATGTGCTTCTTGCGTATGTTTTCTGCACACACAGGAAGGGTTGGCGGCTTTGCGCAGCTCAGGCCCACCCCTGCCCGCTCCCGTTGTGCGGAGGCCAGCCCCTCACCATCTGGCCGCTGGTGGTAGCAAACCCCATCTTGGTAGCAGCAGCGCAGGCGCAGACAGAGGTTGGGGCTCTCGATGGCCGCCTGACCCCCACAGCTCTCCCGGTCCCACACATCACCCTCACAGCCTGGGGGCCCCAGCAGATGGTCACAGCTGGCCCCGCATTGTGGGGCCCTGTGGCCACACTGGGGATTCAGCTGGTAGTTACTGCATGCAAGACTCAGGGGTCCTGGCCCGGCCTCCGTCCTTAGACCTGGGATCCTGGGCCAGCCTCCCTGGCCCCCTGCAGACCCAGGGACCAGGCCAGTCCCCCCCAGACCCAGGGACCAGGCCAGTCCCCCCATAGACCCAGGGACCAGGCCTGCTCCCCCCCACAGACCCAGGGACCAGACCTGCTCCCCCTCCACACCTAGGGACCAGGCCAGTCCCCCCACAGACCCAGGGACCAGGCCTGCTCCCCGCCCACACCCAGGGACCAGGCCAGTACCCCCACAGACCCAGGGACCAGGCCAGTTCCCCCCACACCCAGGGACCAGGCCCGGCTCCCTGCTCAGACCCAGAGTTCCAGCCTCTGCCCTGGAGGCCCCATAGTCTAAACAAGGTGTCCCCTCCCTTAGCCCCCACAGTTTCAGCTTCTGCTCACTCCATGGGTAGAAGAATCCGTGGATTCCGATCCCCTCTATGAGAGAAAGGAGGTCATGATGGAGACCATGTAGGGGACTGGGCAGCCCACCCTGCAGCCCCAGTGCCTCCTCCCCGCCAACGCCCTCACCAACTGAGCCCTGCACCAGCAGGATCAGGCCCAACACTGGGATCCCTGAGCCCACCATATTGCCTCCCCAGACACTGGTCCCTCTGTGGGGATGGGCCTTAAGGGACATCGCCCCAGCAACGCTGGGCCCCGCCCACCCCAAGCCCCAGGATTCTGAGTTCTGTTGCTGGTCCCCTTAGCAAGGGCTCAGCCAGCAGGGTCCTCCTGGCCTGGTCATGTCTGGCCTAGGAAGTGACTTTTCTTCTCCCCTTGCAGTACTGGGGGTTGAACCCAGAACCTTTGCACTGAACTACATCTCCAGCTCTTTCTCAGTTTTTATTTTCAGACAGGGTCTCACTAAGTTGCTCGGTCATCAAATCTGGCTTGAACTTGGGATCCTCCTGCCTCAGCCTCCCAGAGTGTTAGGATTACAGGCCCAAGCCAGCGTGCCCAGCTGGGAAGTGGTTCGTGTAGTGCCCAGATGTAAGGATCCATGACAGGGGCCTCAGGCTTTAGGGGACCCCCTCAGCCACTGGAGAGAGGGAAGAAGAAGCTGAGGAGGAGCCTAGGCTGGGCCAGCTCCCCCTCATCACTGGGGACCCCGAGTGGGTGGATCCATTGGGAAGACCTCCTCACCCAAAGGCCCTTTGCTCCTAACCCCATGTCTGCATAGGTGGCCTCAGGTGGCTGAGGAGAAACCTTGCTGCTAGGGAGTTTTTCGCCTTAGCAACTTGGAGGAAGGGCCAGGACCCAGGGGGTCTCACTGAGCCCCATTGTGAGGAACCGTTGCCCCAGCAACCAGGAGACCTGGAGGAGGATGGGACCTGGAGGCCAAGCCCTGGTTCCCCAGCACACTTGTCACCCACCAAGACCACACCAGGCTTCCTCTCTGGGGACCACGAGCCAGCGCTGGTGTGGCAGAGGCAGGTGGCCTAAGATGTGAGGCACAGGTGGCGAAGGTGACTGCTGCCAGGGCCACCCAAGAGTGAGCCCCCCTGGAAAGGGGGCTGCACTCCAGAGCTTCCTGTTTGTTTCCTTTGGTTTCCCCATAGTTGACAAGGGTGTGGCATCAAGGGAAGGGACCCAGAGCAGGGCTGGGCTGGCACCTGGCACCTAGATCACACAGTCCTGGCGGCCACTGAGCTCCGGGAGTGAGCATTCCAGACCGGAATGGGTTCCCGGGCTTTGGCCAGGGGTTACTGGTCTGAGGGCAGAGCCTGGACCTGGAGCCTTGGATCTGGGGGAGGAGGCGGGACCCCAGGTCCAGGGGAAGAGGCCAGGCGGGGACCCCGGGTTGGAGAGGGAAAGCCGGGCCCTGGGCCCTGGGTGTGAGAGCGAGGGTCAGAGCCAGCTCTGTCCCAAGCCGTGGTCCTACCCTCATCTCGTAAACATCCTGGTGGGTGCTGAGCTGGCCCCGGGCTACCTCCGTCAGAGATGACACAGGTCCGAGGGGGCCAGGCGGGGGGCGAGGAGCGGGGGTCAGTGGGGTTGTGGGGCTGAGGGCAGGCAGCTGCTGACCGTTTCCTGTGTCAACACCATCTGGACCCACTTCCCAATTCCCGGGATTCCTTAGGGATCAAGGAGGGGGTGGGGGGCGGGGCTCCCTCTCCCTGGACTGCGGCTTGGGACTGGGGGGGCCACCGTCACGGCCCTCACCGCTAATGACAGGTTTGAAGTGCCTCTGCGGCTGGCCTGCCTCGTCACCCCCCTGAGGCCAGACAGGACCCCCCAGGGACAGACAGACGGACACACACGGCCGGGGACTTGCTGACACACTCCCGGCCAGCACACCTCACCAGGGGCCAGCACTGCAGCCACCAGAGACCCCTGACGGCCCCGAAGGCCCGGGCACACCTCTGGAGTCTGTGAGCGCCCCGAGGGCCTGGGGGCCCTGCCCAAGACCCCAGCTGCTCCCCCGGAGCCCACTCAGCTCTGCGTCTGTCTCCTCGTTCTGCGTCTGCACTGCTGTCCTCCTCTGCCACTGTCAGTTTCTTGGGATTCACCAACCCTGCCCCTGCATCCTGGTCTCACTTACATTCCCTCTGTCTCTCACATGAGAAGTGATCCACTGAGCACCACCCAGGCCTGGGGAGCATCAGGGAGCCCCCAGCTCTCCAGGTCCTGCTGCAGCCCCAGTGAAGGCGAGAAGTCTGAGTCCGCCATGGGGACCAACACAGGGCCAAAAGTGGCCCCCAGATTGACCCAGATCGGTGACCTTCCCATGCAGACAGCCCCCCACCCAGAGTGCAGGAATGCCCCTTGTTCTCCTCTGCCACCTCCAAATGACGGTCTGAGGGAGGAGGATAGGCCTGGAGCCCCGTGGTGGGGGGTCAGAGTGGAATGCGGGTGGGGACAGGGTTGCGGGGTCCCCTCGTGGAAGTGGCTGGCATTCCTTGATCCCTTGCTGCTCTGGGCTGGCCCCGGGCCCAGTCTCCCATCCCCTCAGGCCAGTCCATCCCCAGGCTGGTGGCCTGAGTCACCTTGGCTGGCCCTGCCGGTCTGGGGGGGGCTACGTCAGCTCTCCCCTCACTGACGCAGCCCGGGGCCCCCCACGCTGACTCAGCCGGAAACAGGCCCCCTGAGGGGTGGGGACCCAGTGGTCAGAGGCCTGGGTCCCAGCAGAGTGAGGGCTGGGGAGGCTCCTGGGGGCCCCCCAAAGGGGTGGCCGACCCACGGAGGGAAGTTCTTACCTGAGGCGATGAGGTCATCTCCCACCAGGGGGGGCTGTGACCTCACCTCCCTGGGGACCGAGCCCCAGCCTCCCCAGTGTGCAGTGTGCTGGCAGGGAGGGGGAGACCCTGCCCACACAGGCTCAGACAGAGGCCCTGCTTGGGGTCTGTGGAGACCTTGGAACCCCCTGCCCGTCCTCCATCCATCCTGGTGCTCTCTGCCAACTCCTCCAGTAAAGCACTCCTGGGATCGCTGTCGCCGAGTTCCTCCCTCGCTGGGCTCGCATCCCGGGGCCTCTGCCGAGGTCTCTGTCTCTCCCAATCTTTCCCGGAGGCGGCTAATAAAGGGTCATGCTGGTGACCACCCATGACTTGATCGTTCTTCACAGGTGAACTTGAGTTATCTTCACTGCGGCATTTGGGGCCAGGCTGGTCCTCATTACTGTCATTTCACAGATGGGGAAGCTGAGGCATGGGGGCAGCCTCAGGTGCTGAGCCCCACTTCTAGGGACTGTCTTGATCACTCCCTGCCATGTCCTGTAGTACTGGGGATTGAGCCAGGACCTTTGCACTGAGCTATGTCCCCAGCCCTTTCTTCACTTTCTTACAAAGGCCATGTCACTAATTGCCCAGGCTGGGTTCCAACTTCAGATCCTCCTGCTTCAGCCTCCCAGAGTACTGGGATTTGAGGTGTGCATCCCCGCGCCCAGCTAGGGAGTGTCTTGATGCCTCTTTCTGAGTCCCTGGTGTCTGTCTTGGTCCTCTTTCACCTTCATGTCTCTGCCTGCCTCTGCCTTCTGCACCCCCGTTGTTCAGTGTCAGCCACCAGTATTCCCACCTAGAGTGGACCCATCACTGCCACAGGGTGCTGGGCCGGTGCAGCCTGCAGCCTGCCTCCTCTCTGGGCCTCGCGGGGGTGTCCCTGTCTCCCACCTCACAGGTCCCTGGGTGTCCCCACGAACCCCTCTATCTTGACCTTGCTCTGATGTGGACTCCCAGAACCTGGGCTCCCTGCCTGTCCGCTGCTCCCTCCGGGCCGGCTTCGCATTATGCCCCCCAGCCCTTTCCCCGGACCCCCCACCCCATTGCTCTGCCTGTCCCTGCCGCCAGACCCCCACCCAGCCAGCGCCGGGCCCAGCTCGGGCTGCGTGTGTCTGCCCCTGCGGTGGAGGTGAAGGGAGGGGACGCCAATGACCTCACCAGCCCCTCTCCGACCACCCCCTCTTCACTTTTCAACTTTTCCAACTTTTCCTTCCGTGCCCTCCTCTGAGCGAGGCGGCGTGAGTCCTGAGAGGCAGCCGGCTCGTCTGAATGGAAAAGGCAGGAGGGAGGGTGAGTCAGGATGTGTCAGGCGCCCTCCCCGGCCGCCTGCCCCCCGCCCGCCCGCCCCGGCCCCCTATATAACCCCCCGGGCGCCCGCACTGCCTCACTGCGCCTGCTGCTCGCACGCACATGCCTCCCCTCCCCAGGCCTCGGCCCAGCTGACCCCGGGGCTGTGGGGTCCCCGGCTGGCAGCGGACAGGGAGGGTTAAAGGCCCGTGGCTCCCTGCCCCTGCCCTGGGGAACCCCTGCCTGTGGGGACATGAACTGTAAGTGGGTCCCAGCGCCTGGGGTGGGGACGGTGCAGGAGACAGGAGTCCGGCAGGGACGGGCCAGGACGGCACAGAGGGGAGTGCACGGCGGAGGGCAGCGTCCAGCGAGGGCAGCAGGGCCGGGACAGCACAGATGCAGGGCGAGACCAGAGGCCAGCGACCGCCCGAAGGCAGATGCTGGGCAGGGGCCTTTGGTGTTTCGGCGCCAAGAGGCTGAGACAGCCCGGGACAGGCAGGGGAGGGAAACTGAGGCAGGGCCTCGCCAGAGGGAAGCGCGCCCGGGAGCGCCGGTGCCAGCCGGGACGCAGGGCGGCGGGGTGCGGGCCGGGCCGGGCTGCCAGCGGCCGGAGCCGGAGGACGCGGGAGGCACGCGGGCCGGGGGGCGGGCCGGGGGCGTGGAGGGGGAAAGCGCGGGGCGGGGCCGCTGATTGGCTGGCGCGCGCGGTGGGCGGGGCGAGCCGGGCCCGACCTGGGTGGCGGCCCCGCCCCCAGGGGGCGCTGCGCGGACCCCGGGGCTCCGCGGGGTCCAGGTGTCGGGGCCCCGGCAGGCCGGCTCTGCTCCCGCGCCCAGGCCGCGGGGCTCCGGGCCGGAGGGGGCAGGTCCTGGCCTGCGCTCCCCCCGCCGCCCCGCCCCGGGGCCCAGATTCCGGCGTCCGGGGGCGGACGGGAGACGCCCGGCCCGTCTGCCCGCCCCGGGCCCGTCTGCGCCGGCGGGCGGGGCGCCTGGAGGGAGGCCGGCGACCTGCCCTGGGCGCGCCCGCCCGAGCCATCCCGCCCTCCCCGGGCCGGCCTCCTGCCCCCACCCGGGCCCGCCTAAGCTCCGGGTGTCCTCGTGCCCCCAGGTGTTTGCCACCTGGTCCTGGTGCTGCTGAGCCTCTGGCCAGAGAGCGCTGCTGCCCGTGGGCCGCCTCCTGGGCCCTCGCGAGCGTCCCCAGACCCCCGGGCGGAGCTGGACAGCGCAGTCCTCCTGACCCGCTCCCTCCTGGTGGACACGCGGCAGCTGGCCGCACAGCTGGTAGGAGAGGGAGAGGGCGCTGGGGCCGGAGTCCCCGGGGGTCTTCGCATCAGCCGGCTGCAGGGCAGAGCCCCGGGAGGGTGCCCTGGTGCCGGCCGGGCTGGGGTTGGGGTCTCCCTCACAACTTTTCCTCTCCAGAGAGACAAGTTCCCAGTGGACGGGGACCACAGCCTGGACTCCCTCCCCACGCCGGCCATGAGCGCTGGCGCGCTGGGCGCCCTGCAGGTATGAGCCGGGCCAGGCCGGGTGCTCAGGTGTGTGCAAACTGGCGGTGGAGGGTATCCGGGCAGGGTCTCCTGATGCCCCGTCCCCTCTGCAGCTGCCTGGTGTGCTCACCCGGCTGCGGGCTGACCTGCTGTCCTACCTGCGGCACGTGCAGTGGCTGCGCCGGGCAGGCGGCCCTTCACTGAAGACCCTGGAGCCAGAGCTGGGCACCCTGCAGGCCCGACTGGACCGGCTGCTGGGCCGGCTGCAGCTCCTGGTACGCCTGGCTCCCAGACCGCACCAGTCCTGCCCTAGCTGCACCCCATCACCTGTGACCCTGGTGCTTGGAACCTTGAACCCTGGGGCCCGGCATCCCAGAGTCATTCTGGAGACCCAGAGCCCAACCCGGAGCCCTGCTCTGAGACCCCAAACCTGAGATGCCCAAGACGCCATGGCCCTGCGACTGACCGAGGTCTCAGACCCCACAGTCCGGCCCCGAAAGTCCAGACCGTCTCCTCGTGAGCCTGGCACCCCATGGTTCTGGCCTTGTGTCCCCAAGAGACTGTCAGATGCCACAGCTCCAGACTCTGCCCGAGACCTCAGCTCCCCATCCTGAGGCCCTGGGACTCGAGGACCCAAATCCTCCCTGCAAGATTTGGAGGCTGTGGCCCTCGAACAATGATAAGCTCAGACTGGCTTGAGGCCCAGGCCCCAGCCCCGAGCTGCAAGAACCTGACCCCACCATCCTTGAGATTCCTCCACTATGCCGACCCCCCAAGAACCTAAACCTGAGGGCTCAGACTGGAACCCCAGACCCCGGACCCCTGCCCTGACACCTGGTCTACCTTCCAAGGCGGAAGGGCCCCAACCCTCTGCTGGCGCTGCACCCCACTCCCACTGCTGCTAACCTGTGCCCTCTCCTGACAGATGTCCGGCCTGGCTTTGCCCCAGGTGCCCCCGGAACCGCCGGCCCCACCCCTGGCGCCCCCTGCCTCGGCCTGGGGAGGCATCCGGGCAGCCCACGCCATCCTCGGGGGGCTGCACCTCACCCTGGACTGGGCCGTGCGGGGGCTGCTGCTGCTGAAGACCCGGCTGTGACCCAGGACCCAGCGCCACCACTGTCCTTTCAAGCCTCGTCTTATTTATTTATTTATTTCAGTCCTGGGGCGTGATGGTCAGGGGACGCCCCTCCTCGTGCCCTGGTTAGACAGACCGGGGCGAGAGGGCACCTGTGCCTTATTTATACTTATTTATTTAAGGACCGGAAGGGGAAGTAGGTGACTCTGGGTCCCCGACTCCGTAAGGAGCCCTCCCCCACCCCGGGCCAGGGTGGAGCATATATTATTATTTATTAAACGATTACTTTGTAAGGTTGGGCTGGGCTTCTGGTACAAAACTGTGAGGAAGCCTCCTGAGAGAAGCAGGCATTGTACTTGTGCTCTGCCGGGACCTGTGTGCCGGGGGCCCAGAGCTGGCACCTCAGGCAGAAGGCTCCAGAAGGTCGCCTGCCATGGACGGCACACGCAGGGACTAAGCCGGGAGCTCAAAGTTGTCGGTCCTGGCGCCGTTCCCGATGTCAAATGGGAAAGAACCTGGTGTCCAGCGGTGGGGAGGTTCACTATCGCTGATCCCCCGAGTCTCACAGCTGCCAGGCCCGGGGAGAGGCAGGCGAGAAGACAGCCCAAGGTGGCACGCTGTCCTGGCAGGCCAAGCAGCAGGCCAAGGCCGGGGGCATAGCTCGGCAGCACAGAGCCTGCCTGGCAAGTGCGAGGTCCTGAGTTCGGTTCCCAGTACTAAAAAACAAAAACAAAACACAGGCCACCCAGCCGTCGCATCATCCAGTGCTGTGCATCTCTTACTACGTATATGAATTTTTAAATCCTGGAGGGAAAGACACCGAAACACTGGCGCTGGCTGGCTGAGGGTTGAGGCGAGAGGAGGGATTGGGAGTGACGTATTGTTTGCACTTGTATCTTCCAGAATTTCTACCATGACTGTATTTTGCATGACATTTAAAAATAACAATAAACACTATTTTTAGAATGATGGAATATCGCCCTTCCTCCCTTCCACCTAAAAAGAACTCTCGGAAAAGAATAAGAGAGACCACTAGCTAGGTGTGGTACCACACGTCTGCAGTCCCAGCTTTCAGGAGGCTGAGGCAGGAGGATCGACATGTTTGAACTTCCAGAATTTTCTTGAGTCCTCAAATATGCCCATTTTCCTGACAAGGAACCTGGCAGGGCAGTGTCTCTGCTGCTCAAGGTCACACAGCTAGGAATAGACAGAATAGTGATCTTCATCTACTTTCATTTTTTGCTGGTGGAGCAGGGGATGGTACCCAGGGCCTCGGGCACGCTAGGCAAGCGCTCACCACTCAGCTGTGTCCCCAGCCCTTCATTCTTGGTGACACTGGGAACTCTTGTGACGTTGCCCAGCCTCGCTCCAAATTTGCAATCCTCCTGCCTCAGCCTCCCAATAGCTGGGATTACTAGTAGGTATGTGCCCCTGTACCTGGCATAGTTGTGATTCTGCTCTGGATGGGCCTCGCTGGAAAACTGGTGCCCCTTTCTTTACAGCTCAGGGTTCAGGGACAGTCGACAGGAACCTCCACTATTAGCAGTGAGGACATTGAGGCTGGGTATGGGTCCAGGGAAGGGTCCAGGGAAGGGTCAGTGGCAGAGCTGGGACTGTGTCAAGCCCTTTGATTAATGGTCCACTTACAATAATGCAGAACATTCTGGGGGGGGGGCGTGCTGTCTGAAGTTGAGTCTGGGGGCGGGGGTGCTGCCCTCGGTCTGGGTCCCGATTCTCCCACTTTGGCTCTCAGGGCGCCAGGAGTGCCCTTGGGATGAGTCCCTACGTGTCAGCTGAGGTCACAAAGCCCCCTCTGGGCTCCTCCCCCAGGCCAATGCTGTCCACTCCCGCAGGACCATGGCCATGGCCCATGTCCCCCAACCCTGGGGAAACTGAGCTCCAGGGACCAAGATCAGCAGCCTGGGGTGGGGTGTGGGGGACCCCCGTGTAGTGAACCCCTATGGGGGTCATGAAGCGGTTGTGGAACACCCGACCGTTCCAGCCAGCCCGGGGCCCCCAGAAGTGGGTCCCCGTTCTGGGCAAGCTGCAGCAGACCCTCCAGAAGGAAGAGTACCTGCCCCTGCGTCCAATGCCCATGTTCGAGAGTAACTTTGTGCAGGTCCCCAGCCGCCTGTGCCCGGGGGGCTGAGGGCAGGACACGGGGTGGGGGGTTAGGAGGGGCCGGGAGGTGGGCCCGAAGGGGTTCGGGCTGGGTGCTGCAGGCAGCTGGAGACAGGTGGTCCCAGCCCTGGTCCCCGGCCAACCCAGGTAACAGCCGTGGGGAGCCCTGTGTTCCTGCACCACGGAGCTAACCGGCTGACCATGGCTGTGGCCGCCTCTCTGCCTGGCCTGGTCCTTCCAGACATCCTGCTCGTCGCTCGCCCCCAGGCCAAGGACGGCTCCCGCCTGCAGCTGACCAGGTGCCCACCCCCCCCACCCAGCCACCCCCGGCCCCACCTCTGGTTCTAGCCACCGTCTGCTG
This sequence comes from Dolichotis patagonum, assembly GCA_004027295.1. Taxonomy (NCBI): domain Eukaryota; kingdom Metazoa; phylum Chordata; class Mammalia; order Rodentia; family Caviidae; genus Dolichotis; species Dolichotis patagonum. The sequence continues at coordinate 32,826 of PVJX010018045.1, forward strand.
TCCCCCAGGATGATACCCCTGGACTTCGTGCGCCTCTACGTCCACAACTCGTCTGCCCGGCGCCTGAAGCTGCGGCTGGTCACTGGCCGATGCTACTACCTGGACCTGGAGGCTCCGGACCTCGAAGTAGGCTTCCTGTTCGACTGCTGGGTGCGCCTGGCCCACCTGCTCCAGGAGCCGGTGACTGCCACGGCCTCCCGGCCCCTGCACCCATCCGGCCAAGGTTCCCTGGCCACAGTGCCCGCCTCCACCTGGCACCTGCAGGTGGGACCCCCCGACACGCAGGCTTTGGGGTGGCGGGGCCTAGGAGGAACTAGGAGGCCCCCAGGCGAGGGGTGGGGCTGGCTCAGGGGTGAGGGCAGAGAGCTGGGCGTGGCCTGCTGCCCGTGCAGGTGATGGGAAGGTGGATGCCGGGGCAGCGGCCCCTCCTGACCGCCCCTCCCTGTCCACAGGACCTGGCCCACCGCAGCCGCACAGGTGAGCAGCTCTGGCCCCTCAGACCCTCTCCTCAGGGTGTGGGCAGAGCCCAGTACTTGGCCTCCTCTCATGGTTCTCCTGTCCCCACGCCCCTGACCCTCCTCTCTCCCCTCTGCTAGCCACCCTGGCAGAGCCCTCCTTTCCTTCTATGACACCGGCTGGATGGAAGCAGAAGGCAGCCAAAGTGAGGCGGGCAGGTGGCTGAGGGGGGAGGGGCCCTCGGGCCGCCCGCCCTGACTGCCCCACCCTTACCTGGCCTCCAGCGCAGGTTCAAGTCCCGGGCTGTGGGCGACTCCATCCCCTTCATCTCGCCACCGCAGAAGCATGATGCCCTGGGGGCCAAATCCGCAGCAAAGAGGTGGCCCGGGGCCCTTGCTGCTGGTGGGGGTCGGGAGGCAGGTGGAGACCCTGGCCCTGATACTACCGAGTCCCACCGTGCTGCTCCCACAGGTCCACCCCCGGTGCCAACCCTGACAGATACGCCATCCAAACCCACAGTCCTGGTGAGAGCAGCCCCCTCCCTCTGCGGCGGTGTGGACCCCCCTCCCCGCTTAGGTTCCGCCCCCAGGGCGTTCAAGCGCACTCTCCCCACCAGAAACGCCCAGCGTCACCATCCGCACCATCTTCAGTGTGGTCTCCAGCGCGGTTGAGCAGGCGAGCTACACCACTGCCAGACTGGCTGGGGGCCTGGGTGGAGCAGGGCTGGCTTAGGTCTGCAGGCTCCCGAGCAGAGCTCTGTCCTAGCGCTGACCCTGTACCCCGCTCCCACCACCAGGACTGCCCACCTGACTCTGAGGAGGCCCCGGGCCTGATTGAAGCCCCTTCCCGCCGTGTCTCTGGGGACAACTGCACCTACCCTCCAAAAGGGACCGGCAACTCTATGGAGCTGCTCCTGTGGCAGCAGGACATTGAGGAATTCCTAGATGCAGAAGCCAGCACCCTGTCCCCTTCCTCCTTGGACACAACTCCGCACTCTCCTGCTATGTACCTCTGTCCATACTGTCCCTCTTTCCCCAAACCCCAGGACAAGGTCAGGCGTGGGAACGCACGGCTTGGCCAGCGGCCATCTCCCTCCCAGAAGGCCCGGTCTGGAGCTCGCCTGCAGTGGGGGGCAGCGGTCATCGTGGAGCAGTCACAGGGGGCACCAGTTGTCCTGGCCCCGCCCCGGAAGACCCCAGCTGTCTCTGCTACCCCCTGCCCATTCCAGAAGGCCCCACTTGTCCTCTTCCCACCCCACAGGCTACCACCCCAGGCTTGGACAGCTCCACCTGCACCCATGGGTCCCCCAGAGGCCACGTGTCCCCCTGCCCCAGAGAAGGAGCCTCTGCTCCTGCCATCCCCATCCCAGCAGATGCCCGCCCAGCCCCCTGGTCCCCAGGCGGCTGTCAGCCCTCCTGCCTCCTGGGGGAAGCTCCCAGCCCAGCTCCCCGCCACACTGGCAGGACCTCCTGGAGCAGATGTGACCAGGAGAAGCAAGTCTGAGGGGACACTGGTGCCCAGGGTGTTGGTGGGCACTCAGGAGAGGAGCGTGATAGAGACGAGCACCCAGGAGGTGTCCCTGGACCTGCCCTTCTCCACCACCACCAAGGAATCCGAGGGGGTGCTGCTCAACCAAACCCAGGTGGTCACTGTGGCGGGGCGGCAGGGCCAGGCAAAGTTGGAGGACACAGCCCACAGGAGGCGGGAGGAGGTGTCCCTGGACCTGCCCCAAGTGAGGTCAAAGGAGGTGGAGCAGAGACGGGTGAGGACCCAGCAGGAGGCCGTCAAGGCGCCGGGCCAGGAGCTCAGCAGGGCCTTCTCCGTGGAGGGACTCACGATGGCCAAGCTGATGATCATGGCCAACTCCAGGGAGTGGTGCCCAGGGCCACCCGGGGCAGCCCTGCCCTCCGGGATCTCGGTGACTTCCCAGGCAGCAGCAGAGTCAGCGGCCAGCCAGGCCCCGTTGAACCCCAGCTGGCTTTCCTTGCTGAAGGGGACACAAGTGGTGGTCAGGGGGCCGCCAGAGTGCCACCCCTGGGTGGAGGAGAAAATGCAGCAGGGCTCTGAGGGACCTGCTCAGGGGCCCCTCCCCTCTGGGCCTGGCTCCAGCTGCCCGGTGGTGGCCGCAGGCCCCCTGGTTCCCATCCCCTTGCCTGCCTTATGTTGCGAGGACTTGCCACAACCTCCCCTGACACCGCCAGCCTCCAGCTCAAGGGCCAAAGCCCCGGGCAGGGAGCCCCAGCCTCTCCCAAGCACCCCTCAAAGGCCCCTGAACGTGCCCAGGCAGCGCCCTCCAGCCACCACCAAGGAGTCATCCTCTGAAGGTGTCCTGCCGGTGCTCTTGGAGATCCAGAGTGTGAGGGACGCGGCCACCACGGCACAGATTACAAAGGGGAAGCTGGGATTCCATCACCCTCTGGCCAGGTGTGTGGCGCCCACCCACTGTCGGCCGTGCTATCCATCTGAGGGTGGAGAGGGTCAGTATCTCACTTGGTTCATTCCCTTGACCTCTGTCCCTAACCTCACTCACTTCCGGACGGGTGAGTGGTTTCGGTTCGTCTCGAAGTTGGCCATCTGCAGGTGTTGTTTCTGACAGTAGAGACCCCACGATGCAGGCTCCAGGATGGGCAGTACTGCTGGCATCTAGTGGGCAGGGATACTTGCACAGTACAGGGCAGGTCCCGCACGACTAGCAAAGGCGGAGGAGTTGGAGTATTTGTGTCAAGACCCGAAGGAGGCGAGCTCAGTGGTTGCCTAGTGACGGCCCAGTGCCCGGCCCAGTGAGCTGCAGGACTTGGGCAGAGGGGAAGAACTGGTCAATGGGGCTCAGGGGCTGGGCAAGGGTGGCAGCTGGAGGTGCCACTGGCTTGGGCAGGTGCAGAGATGACGGAATGTGGGGTGTGGGGTCCGCCATTCCTCTGTGGGGTGAACCGTGAGATGGCCTTATGGATTGTCGTGTGATGTCTGAGGCGGGTGGCGAGGTCCCAGGTCTGAGAGACCCAGAGGCTACGGTGAGTGGAGGAAGTTTCGGGGCAATCTGGGACTCCCTTTTGCACTTCTGGATTCTGGGGGCAGCTGGATAGAGGCCTCTGGAGCTCAGGAGACACGGTCTGGGGACTGCAGGTGTGAGGCAGGGTGAATCTTTGTTGAACTTTTTTTTAAATTGGTACCAGGGATCAAACTCACGACTGCACACTTGCAAGGCAGGCGCTTAATGCCGCTGAGCTAAATCCCCAGCCCAGCAGGGTGACTCTTATCCAAGAGAGGAGGTCAGCAGAGTGGGTAGGGTGAGACCGGCTGAGGTGGTTAGGTAAAGGGAGAAGAGAAGGGATCTGCTAAGCCACGCCGGCCCGGACCTATTGGGTCACCTGACAGGAGGTGACACGTGGGAGACGAAGGCTCCAGAGAGCAGGTGGAGAGGGTGATGGCAGGCGACAGCAGGGTGACCTTTAGGGCCAGCAAGCCTGGGAAAAGGAACAGCGTGACCACGAGGCCCAGGAGCTCCCCACTTCCATCCACTGTCCCAGCACACTGGAGGAGGCAGGGAGCGACCATGAATGAGTCCAGGTGTCACGGGTGTTAAGGTCGCTGGCACATTCTCCTCCGCAATGCCAGTCCCCTGACAGCTCTAGCTCTCTCTTCCTGCAGGCTGCTGCGTTCCCAGCGCTTTCAGTAGCCGGTCACAGGGAACTGCACCTCGGCAGCGGGAGGTAGAGGAACCCTGCGGGTCCAGGTACCCCTGAGACCCTGGGACCTGCCTTGGCCACCCAGACGGGCCAGGCCTCACTTGGCCTTTTCCTCCCACAGGCCCCGCGGGCCCAGGGTGCTGTGCGCCCTTCCTTGGAGGGCTGGCAAGGCTGGCAGGGTCTCTGGCCGGGACGGGCCAGAGCTGTGTGTAATTTATATATGGCGCACCGGGTGGGGAGCGCCCCCGGAGTAGGAATTAAAGACCTGAGTCTGGGACACAAC
>PVJX010018046.1:0-37269 GCA_004027295.1 Dolichotis patagonum
CAGCGTCGGGCCCAGGTCCCTTCAGGAGAGAATCCAACTCCTGCAGCAGGACAAACAAGCGCACGCCACCAGCACCCGGGTCTCAGTCCCCACCCCAGAGCGCAAGCGCAGCCCACTCCCCGACGCATGCGCAGCCCAGCCCATGCCTGACGAGTGGTCCAGCAGTACAGCCGTATGCACAGTACAATGCGTGCCCTTGCTCAAAGCCAACGTTCCTTGTATTCTGAGGATGATTTGCTCTTTCAGAGGTTTTCCTCCTCTGGCTGAAAAGAAGCGAGAATAATATTTTAATTCATACCCACTGGGATTCCGAAAGATGAATTTCGGAGATTCAGAATGTCCTAATGTTTGGAGTTCCGCTCACCCAGCCCCCTGGTTTTCCAGAGGGACAGAGTCAGGTTGAAAGGGGTAAAGAGAACTGCGGTTCTGAGAGAGGGGTCCATGCAGGCAAGGTTTTACTTTTGTTTTGGTTTGAATATGAGATTTTATTATTGTAAACAAATGAACTCTTCTTAAATAGGTAGCTCCTGAGCGTGGCTTTATGTTAGCTCAAAACTGTGACTAGGATTATAGAGAAAACTAGCATGAAACTGCATTGAAACGAATGGAGGAAAGTTAAAGCAGGAACTGTTGACACAGCTTGTAAGGGTCCCACCTCGTTTCCCAGTCCAGCTCTCTCCCTGGCTCTCACCTAGCTGGCCTCCCTGGAACCAGTAGGGGCTGTACCCAGCCACACCAGAGGCCATCAAGGGATGAGTGAGATCCAGGAGATTTTTTGCTGCCTCAGATCCACAGGCTCCTACAGCCCCCATGGTCCCCAAACACAGCACCCTTCATGCCTACCATGCTGCCTGGTTCCTGTCTGCCTCCCCAGTCCTGCAAGCACAGACTTTAGCCATTGTGTCCCCAGCCTCTTATGTAGGCCGTGAATGAGTTAATTTATACATTGATGGGTGGGAAGGAGAGAGAGGGAAATAATGGAGACGGGAAGGAAACAAGAAGAAAGAAGGAGGAAGAAAAAATGGGAGCGTGTGTGCTCTACTTGAGGTTCTCATGATCTCATTACTGACCTAGGTGGAGCTGGGGAAGCCCCTCTTGGCCTGGCTTGCCTGGTTGCTCCCACCCTGGAACCCAGAGAAAAATGCAAAGACCATATGCATGCACGTACCACACCATTCATTCTTCCTGCCTGTATTTCCTAGGGCAACCCTTCATAGGGCAGAGGCCTAGGACAGAGACAATGCAAGCCAAGGACTGGTGATGTTTGAACATTAATCCACCCTGGGCGCCTTTCTGTCTCAGCATATATCTCAGCTTGCTGAGAGAAGACCTGAGGCCTGTGTGAGGCAGCAATGTGAGGCTTCCGGCCAGAAACAAGTCCAGGAGTCTGTTATGAGCCCCAGGAATCCAAGGGGAAATGTGGGGCCTGTAGATATAGTCGGTTCCAGAAATCCAGAACGGACCAAGAAGATTCAGAGAAAGGAGTACAGGAAACAAGTTACCTCAGAAGGGATGCATCTGCAAAGTGACCCTGCCAAGTAGAGGAGTAAAAGCAAGGACAGAGAGAATTTGATGGGAGGCCCTGGCACCAGGGTAGGGATAGGTAGGAGTCACTTTCCTGGCCAACGCAGTCACAGGCACAGAGTCCTACACCAGGGCTTGCGCGGGTGAGGGTCAGCTACTTCCACCTCCTGTTGCCCTTGCAAACTCCATAGCTGGCAGTTTTCTACTCCCCAAAACGTATTTCCTTTTCTCAAAACAACTACTTTGCAGCCCTTTCTTGAGGGACTTTTAATGGCTTTTGAAATACAAGCCTGGAGCTCCAAATGCCGCCTGGCCAATTTACTGGAACGCTTCACCTCCCCAGAAATCTCTTCTCAAATGACTTTCCTTCTTCTACCACAAACAGAGCCTTTGGAGCAATGGGCCTTTTAATCAACAATTATAAGAAGTTTTAAAAGTCACTTTTAAAGGTTGTCACAGTGAGCCTGCTCTGCTCTTTCTTCTATTCTGGAGGGACTTCCTGGTGGTGGCAGGAAGCAGACAGCAGCAGTGGGAGGTGGGGAGGTGGGGAGGTGGGGAGCAGTGTCTTCCATCACCCAGCGACAGGCCCCTAATGCCCAGGGCCCTCAGCACGCACATCTGCAGCCTGAGCAGGCCTGGCATGATTTATCACAGGCGGCTTGGTGCCTTCGCCCCGTTGGGTTTATCGGTTTACCCGCTGCTTCCCTGCTTACCGACCTCCAAATGTCTCTGTGCCCGGCAACCAAGCTTGGCCTCTGCCAACCCCACACACAGGCACCCACTGCCATGATTTCCATGTGATGTCTCCGCCCCAGCTCATGCACCCAAACGCTTCCCTGGGAGCTCCTTAAATGCAGAGTATCCAAGAAGGTGCATGTTTGTGCTTATTCCCTCGAGTCGGCTTCCCAGCTCCTGTGTCTCAGCACACGGCATTCTCATCCCCGCGCTGAAAGCCCTGCTGTCACCCTTGAGTCAGTCCTCTTTTTCTACACCATCATTCCCCATCCAGTTCCAGCTGGGGGCCCAGTCAGCTTGACTTTCAAACCATATCCTGCTCCCTTGCCACCACTGCCCTCTTTCCAGCACCACCACCTCTCAGCTACACAATGGTCCAGCCTCCTCTGTCACCTACAGCAGCCAGGAAGGCCACCCTGCATTGGCACACTCACAACAGTGTCCCCACTCCACTTTCAGCCAGGGCTTAGTTGTGACCAGTCCATCTCCAAGTGCTGCCAGGGGAACTCCCCTCCCCACCAGGTGGTCTGAGGGGTGAGGAGACTTGGGGAGGCAGGGGACAGTGAGGCAGTGACCATTCCACTTGTACTCAACTCCAAGGACTCTAGGGGGACAGACCCATGTTTCCTACTCCCAGGCAAGCTGGGGAGGGCAAATGGAGGCCCTCAGATATTTCTCCTCCCTGCTACACTCCCAGCCCTGGGCTGTCTGTTCAGAGCCTTTCCTCTCTCCACCTTTTTCTCAGTCCTTCTGTTTTTTGTTTTGTTTTTTGGGGTTTTTTAGGTACCAGGGATAGAACTCATGACCTCACGCTTGCCAGGCAGGTGTTCACCACTGAACTAAATCCCCAGCCCCATGCCCCTCTGTTTTAAAACCCCAAATTCAGCTCATCCTTCAAATCTCAGCCTAACATCTCCTTCTTCACAAAGTCTCTCTAGCCCACGGGCCTGTCAGGACTGAGTTACCCGCACACCCGTGCTTTGCCTTGGGCAAGCTTATCCCACTGCCACCAAGTCTTGTGTTAACCAGCTGGATGACATCTTTATTTTCTTTGCATACCTGACTTCCCTGCTGGTCTTTAAGCTCTGTGAGGGCCAGGCAGGACTGGATTTGTTTTGTTTGCAGTTAATCCCTAGGACACACAATAGGTTCTCAGTAAATGTTGACTGACAATACATGCTTAGTTCTACAATTCTTAAGTAGGAGGCTGTGCTAAGCTAAGAAATCTAGGAAAGGAAAGAGGGAGAGTGTTTGATTCTTCCTGGATGTGGTGCATTTCAACATAAACTCCTGCAGCTGAAGAGTGCGGTTATCCTCAGATACAGTATCCAGGGAGAAAAAAACAAATATGACATTTAGAGCTAAATTCACGGCAAATGCAGCATAACGGAGGGAAGGGAGAGACTTTGTAAGGCTCCAGGGAGAAGTCTAGCTGCTCACCTCCCATTTGCCTTTCAGAGGCTCCCCAGAGCTGGGCAGCATTGCTGCACCCCAGTACATACACAGAAGATGCTGCTGGCAGGCAGCATCTCTCCCACATTCCTCCCCTACCTAGAGGCATCAATGTCCGAGCCCAGGCCTCTCTTCCTGTTCTCTCCAGTTCGGGAAACAGGTTGCTTTCTCTGAAACTTCTACTTCTTTGGAAAGTCATTCTGCCCTCTTCTCTTTGGGGCCTAGCAAGGCTATCAACAATAATTTCCCTCCCTTAGCCCAGTGTCAGGCCTCAGAGGTGAGCAGGAATGTCAGGCTAAAGCAGGCACAGCTCCACACCTTTCCACAGGTAGTTGGTTTGGGTGAAGCAATGAAGCAAGGCCCGTCATTTCCAGGCTCCTATACTGTATGGAGTGTTCACTGATTTGTCCAGCTGGCAGTGTGCAGCCAGCCGTCTTCCCTGAGTACATTAGGGAAGCCCCTGCAGTGGTGAAGAACTAAACAACGAGAGAGAACAGAGCCAAGTGGGGGATAAAAGCCAGAGATCATCATTTGTGTTGCTAGACCCAGCCTTGCCTAAAGCGGACATCTAAATTTGCCTATTGTTTACAGGGGAGCATCCAATGAGTGTAGGTTTCACCCTCAGAAGTTCCCCAGATTGACCCGTGCGTCTGAACAAATGTGGCTCTTCCAACTCCAGGCCAAGGGTCTAAGCTTAGAGTGTGCTTGTGAGCCCCGGCCATGACATACCAGGTTAGAGAAACAACTGCAGTTTCACCCCGCCCCTGGCAGCTACCCAGGCCCCAGGGACACTCCTTCCCCAGCCTGTGTTTCGCGTTGTGGACCAGGAAGCTGTCCACACATGAGCCACAGTTTCCATTTCCCCAGCACTTCACTGTCTCTGTCTAAACGGGAATAGGCTTGATGGACCCCCTTACACACCCAGCCCTGTCTGCAGAGGGAGGCGAAACGTGGTCTCACTGGGTGGAATGTGGGTGCCCTTTCTGTTTTACTTCTTCCCAGTCTCCCCTGCGTAAATGTGCATTTGGTCCCTGCCACTCCTCTAGGTACTGGGGCTATGAAGACCTTGTGCTGCGTTGGCTCTTATTGCTGTGTCCCCTTCTGCACTCTGTCCCATGTCACAGCAGAACCCCCAGAGCATGTTGTCAGCAGGGTCCCTGGGACCCTGGAAGGCGGAAGAGCCCTGATTTTCAAGTCCAAACGATGAGATGGCAAGTCGTGCTTTTGCCCATAGCTTCGAGGTTTTTGTTGGGAAACCCCAACGCCAGTGCTACAGGCAATGGAACCGTCAGCTACAACTTCCCGTGAGATCCCTACATTTCCAGATTTCCTGAACGTGGCCTCTCTGACCTTTGCTTCTCTCTTGTTGCATCCTCAATAATCGGATAAGCTTCGAAATCCTTATATTTGATCACTTTCTGCTCTAGATACCTAGAGTGGCTCCTGTTTCTCTTTTCCCAAAGGACTTTACCCATACCTTGGGTGAAGTCAGCAGGACCAAGGGCATCCAAGTGAAAATGTGTGTCTATGCTGGAGTCTTAAGAAAACCCCCTCTGATTACATTGCGCTCAGGTCTGCCAGGATATAACCCCTCTGAGACAGTGTGGTACCCGCTACGCCAAACCAAATCAGCACGGCCAAAGACGGCATTGAAAACATGGCAAGCCCACGTAGGATCACATGTGACAAAGTAAGTGAGCTTCGACTTGTGAGTATGCTATGGCCAGAAACATACACAAGTACACACACCCACACAGAATGAAACTATATCTCTGACCCCTAAAGACTAACATGGCAAGGTGGAACGACGCATAACACAGTTTTAAGTGCTAATTAATCATGCACATGATTTGTGGAAAAGGGTGCAGGAGTGTCATCTCTGCCAGCCCCAGTCACCCACTGCTATTTGGTGGGGGGGGCCCTTCCATAGCAGGGGCTTCTTGACTGTCTTCGGGATGCTCAGAATCGCTGATGTTAGGACTGTTTCAAGTGCCTCACAGGGACTTTCTTTTAATACCACCTCTCTCAGGGCCAACTCCATTACCTCCTTTATTTCTTGAGTCCTTCATCTTGTCCTTTCCAAAATTCTACAATTGGCCCCCTCGGTCTTCAGACGCAGCACCCCTTCATCCATTTCACTAACCTCCCCCCTTTCACAGCCTATTCCTTGTCAAGTTTGAGAGGTGGGGCTGTTGGAAGAGAATGAAGGAGGGTGAGGTCTCCCTGTCAAACGTCTGCCAGGCAAGCAGGTCCCTGCCCTGCCTGAGAATCCTCCCTGGGCATAGCCCTTGAACCATTAGGTGAAAAGTCTCTGTCTCCTTTTCCCCTTGAAAAACATCACCTGTGTCCCTTGAGCTGTCTCCACTCAGCACACACCCCATAATGCACGTGTGTGTGGAGCTCCAGCCAAAGGGTGGAGAAGAAACAAAAAACTCAACCTGCCACCCATGCATACGGAAAGGTGTGCACTGTGACATCACAGCAATGAGATGGCAGTATCATTCTTCAAGATTCTCTGTTTTTAAATGAGTTCTTCAATAAAAAGAAAATAAGCAAAGAGAAAGAGAGCAGTGGGCCCTTAGATCTTCCTGTGTACAGGGGATGAAATGGCAGGTGTCCATGCTGTGGGAGAAGTCTCTTTCCGCCATCTCCTGTCCTAGAGATGTCCCGTACCTGACTCTGTCAGAACTAAACTGTCCACGATGTTGGTATTGAACACTGCTTTGAATTTGAGCCACATGGAAATGGGGTGTAGCTGCTCCCCAGCTCTCACTTCCCTACCACATAGCATCACTCAAAATCACTGCTATGGATATTGATGCCATCATCTCTATGTGGGACCATGCGCAAACCGAGTTAACATCACAGCCAGGCTGAGGCCCAGGTCAGGTCCTTTTCAGTTCACACAGCTGCCCACTTCCCTGCGTATGATACACAGACTAATGGAATTTACTGGAGTCACCCCAACCAATACTGCTAACTCTTCCTTTATCTTCAGTTCTAAAAACCTGTCAAATCCATCATCTCTGTCCCACAAAACAAATTTATTTTTGAATCATGTAGGAAAAAAATTGAAGTTGAAATGCTGTGAGGGTAGGGCTTTTGTATTGGTGTCAGGAGTCTTGTGAAATCTAATGGAGCTGTTCTTTGACAACATTATCCGTGTTTGGCTAATTTGGTAGAGAAGACACCCGTCTTTTATTGAAGGAAGAATAGAAGGCAGAGTCCTAGGAAAGCAGAGAGTTGGCCCATTGTGGATAATTTGCTTCCATTATTCATCTGGCAGATAGGCACTTAATTATACAGACGTTCATAGGTAAATTTCCATTCATTCTTTTATCACCTTGCATATGAAATAGTCATTTTTAAAATAGCTTGAAGTGGAGATGTGTGTCCGTAAACAAAGGGGCAGGCTTCCTTAGCGCAGGAAATTGTGTCCTGATTATTTGTTCTTCCATCCCACAGAAAGAGCTGCCACTCATTCACAGGTATGGACCCCCCACCCTGACATGTGTCTCATTAATGCAGTCCCAACAGTGTCGCCGATGAGCAGTCACAGCAGAAAACCATTCCTGAGCTCCACACTCAGGGGCCTGGACCCAGGACCAAGGCCAGGAGGACAGGAAGTGTCCCTTACCCGAAGGAGTGCTTGGGCACCCCTGGGTGGTAACACCAGGAGTAGGAGCCTCTGGTGCCCATGATGCTGCCCATGACCAGAGAGTGGAAACAGGAAAAGGTTTGCTTCCCAAAGCAGAACTGGAAGCAACCTAGGTGGGCCCAGCCACTGTGCATGGATAAGACAAATACTCCAGGGACCCTGGGGGCAGATACCACCTGAGGAAGCCCACCCAGCTTAGGTGAATGCCTAGGTTCCAGCTGAAAGTGCTCCAGCAAGCATTTCCGGTGTGGGCAGCCCTTCACATGGGTGCCATGAATATTCCTGCACATCCCATCGACCTCCACTTTCTTCCTCACAACAATCACAGGATCCCTTTGGTACCCAACAACCTCTTCACACCGAGTGGTCTGCTGTGCCCAGACAGGAGGGAAAGGAAGCGTACAGCTCCTGGTCTCTCTGTTCCTCAGTCTTCCAACAGCAAGACAGGGCTAATATTTACTTCTTGTAACTAAAATGTCTGGGGCCTCGGGGGTGGGGGGAAGCTGCTGCTTCCGAAATGTAAGCACGACCCCACGGGTACCACTTGCCTCACCAGCTGTGTAGACGGAGGCTGTTCAAATTACATTTCTGCAAATGGCATTTTTCTTCAGAGAGCTTTTTCTCGAAATATTCTTTCATGACTGGCCTACATAGGGTCAAGGGGATCCTCACAATCTGAAAGGAGGACAAATAGAATGATCCAAGATGTTCTGCAAACCGACACTGAGATGAACAGGAGGGTGCTCCCAGTCTAAGGGGGCTGCCTGTTCCCCTGGAACTCAGCTCTCTCTCTCTCTCTCTCTCTCTGTCTCTCTGTCTCTGTCTCTCTCTCTCTCTCTCTCTCTCTCTCTCTCTCTGTCACCCAGCTGAGTTCTGTCTCTGGAAGTCACTCGAAATGGTCTGGAACCAATAAAGAGCTGCAGATTTGTGGTGTCGAGGTGACACATGGAAACCAAAGGCGATGGGTTCATGGGTCAGCGAAAGAGAGCCCCAGGGCTGCCTCTAGACACGGGGTTGTGTCCTCTCACTGAAAACACCAAACAGACCTGAGCTCCCACAGCACATGTTTAGACAGCAGCTGCTCACAGCTCGTAAGAGTATCTTGTTCCTTGACGGCAGAGACAGCATCTCCTGCTTGTGCTCAGGGTGGCACAGGCTGCGAGAACCTTCTCAGCTCTACCCTGAAGCCTCCCCTCTTCCAGGCTTCCCACTTGCAGCTTCTCGAGCACCTGGACCCTTGCTCCACCATCGAAGAGCCTCCCATCTGTCTCTCCAGTGCCAGTCACCACATGTGCTCAGAAAGAAAGGGCCTCTCTCCACAGCAGCCTCAAAAATCCTTGTGGGCTAACACAGTGAACTTCTAGCTTCTAACGCTTAAAATATGAAATCTTCAATTGAGGTTTTATTTCTTACTGTCATCAAATATTTAATTCCCCTCCCCCTGAGGATTCCAACTACAATGCAAATTGGGATTGCAAACTAGAATGTAAGATTCTCTCTTCTTTAAGACACGGCACATTTCCAACAGAACAAAATACAGAGCTTTTCTAAAGAGCCGGGGTGTTGGGTGTATATGGAGCCTGCAGGGAAAGATGCAGGAAGAATAGGTAGAGGCAGGGCACAGCCCTGGGGAGGACAGGCCCCAGTGGACACAGCCACCACCCTCAATCTGGGCCACATCTGGTGGAGTTCAGTCTCCAGCCCAGAAGTTCCAAGGCTCAGATGGTCCAAGCCAATTAACTACTATACGACATGACTCGCGTCATCTTGTTCTCAAACTCATCCAGGCTTGAGGGCCAGTGTGGGCCTGGGAACCAATGCAAACACCTGCAGCTGGAAGTCCAGATGTTCAGGGACTTCTGTGCAAACTTCACAGTATTAAAAATAACATCAAAAAATTAAAGAGAAAAGTTAAGTATGCCATCTTGGCTTGTATCCTTCAGGATGACTTTGAAAGCCCGGTGGCAAAACTGAACCTTCTGGAAATTTCTTTTTCCCTCACGTCTCCCAAGGTCATTGAAAGAGGACATCCAGAAACAAGCCAGCTGGGATCTCACTCTCTGCCCACTCTCTGCTTCTGTGCTGGAGGAGATGGTGAGGAGACCCTGGGGCCTACATGACCATCCAGACACCACAAGTGTCAAATGTGTACTTTGCGTACTCCTCCGCCCCCCAAGCACACAAGCAAAACCTGAAAGAGCCTCAAAAATAGAGCAGAAAATTGATGAATCCAGGGAAATCCCCAGAACCCCTTGGATGGACCATAGGACGCATAGTTCCTATTGATCAGCTCAATCTGCTCACTTCAAGGATGGTTGTTTTGAACGAGTTGTGTGAACCTGAATCCAGGGCCAGAGCAAAAGCTCCATCCCTTGGTAGTTAAGTGAGATGACCTCAGAGGTGCTGGGGCTGAGGACAGGGTGTGGGGTTGGATGCACACTGCTGTGCAGAGATAAACACCAGAGTACCATGCAGTCAGACAGACCAGTCTGCAGCACAGGCAGGAAGCTAGAGGGAGGAGGAGGACCAGCCCGAGGACTCCACCCAAGATGGCCAAGGCAGGACTCACAGCAGCCACCATGCTGCCAGGGCCTGCTGGAAGAACAAAGGCAGGACTCGCTCCTCTGTGCTGGCTGCTCCCAGACCTAGCGGGGGCCACTGGCTCCCATCCCACCAGCTCTTAGACTGAGCACCTCCTGTTCTCCAGGCCTGCGACTGGGGACTGGGGACATCACCAGGCACAATGGGAGACAGGGCTGGGGATGTAGTTCAGGTGGTTTAAGGGTGCCATGTGCTTGGTGGCACTTCTGCTACAGATTTGGCCCTTTCTTAAAAGCACAGAGTGCTTAGGAATCCTGGCTAAAGACTCCCTCTGCATACATCTGGCTGTGTAGAGCTCTGGCTTCTGAGGATCTGAGCCCTGGGACTGCTGCAGTTAGGGTGGCTTCTTTCACAGGTGACATCTCAGGACAGGTCTAGGAGCTCCCAGCTGTCATGGTCCTCTGGTTCACGCAGCCCAGTCTTCTCGAAGATCTGTCTCCAGCCCTACTCAGCTCCCAGAGACGTGATGGGTAAAGTATTTGTTCACAGTGTTTCTTGCCTTTCCCATTCCCCATGCTGGATGAACGGGTCCCAGATACCACATCATCTTTTGGGTCCTCAAAAAATCTGCCCTAGTTCCAGTCAGTCACTCACGGACCTGTCCCTTGCAACCCACACCAAGCTTCAACTTTTCTTTTCAGCACTTTGGCTTGAACCTGAGCCTTGACACTGAACTACCTCCCCAGGCCTTTCTTGATGTTTTTGGACACAGACTTGCAGTTCTCCTGCGTCACCCTCCAGAGTGCTGGGATAACAGGTGTGTAGCACCGAACGTTGCAGAGCCTCTGGTTTTAAGAAAACTATTCCTGTGCTCTGATACAGACAGTGAACAAGTTACTCTATTTATCTAACTTAGGCCTCTTTATAATCCTCTTTTTCTCCACCACTCTTTGCCCCCCATGTTCCTTTCTGCCTCAAGCTTTGATTCCTTTCCTAGAGGGCCCATGTGTATCCTAATTATCTCTGCCCTTCTAGGCTTGCTCAGTGTTTACTTCTTTGGTAAAGCCTTCTTGGATTACTCTCATAAATGAAGGCCTGTGTAAAATTCCACTCTAAACAGAGCATCCTGGTGCTCATGGGAGATAAGCTGCCATAGGCACTCCAGCAAGTGTACCCTCACCTCCATCCAACCCTGATGCCTGCCTGGGGCTAGGAATTCCTCAGTCACAAGTCGTTCGAAGGCCAGAAACTAAGAGCTCCTATCTGCAGTCAACCAGGGCTAAGCAGCTTTAGCTGTTTTCCAATCTGGGTGCTGAGTCTTCAGTAAGATCACCTTTCGCCTGTGCATGCTTCTCATTCTCTGTCCAGGACCTAAGCACTGGAGTTCCCTGATACCCAGGGCTCCCTGGACTCTCCCACTCCCCATCTACCTTGACTTTATCCTTCCCAAGCTGTAGTTTTCAATGCCATGTAGAAGCCTATGGCTTCTGTTTTTCTATCACAGGCTCAAATGTTTCCCCTGAGCTCTGTCCTTGGTCATATATTTAAGGTCATCCTCAGGGTCTCCACTTGAATATCTAACGGAATATCTGAAATCACACTCTTGGTAACTGTCTGTGTTAGTTACCTTTTCAGTACTGGGACAAAATACCTGACATACATAATTTAAAAGAAAAACAGTTCATCTGGCTTATAGTTTCAGAGGGTTCAGTTCTGGCTGGCTAGCTCCAAAGCAGAAGCATCATGGTGGGAAGGCACAGTGGAGGAAAGCTACTCACCTCGTGGCAGCCAAGAAGCAGCAGCAGAGAGAGGGAAAGAGCCAAAGAAGAAGGGGCTAGGGTTAAGTAATACCCTTCAAAGACATTCCCCTGTTGATTCCTCCAACTGAGCTCCACCTCCTAATAGCCTCTTCAGCTATAAATTCAACCACGGATTAGTCCACTGATGTAGTTAGCACCTTCACAATTCAATCACCTCCCCAGGCTCCACCTCGGAACATAACTGCATTGGGAATCAAGTCCTCGGTATACAAGTCTTTGGGGGACACTTCATGTGTAAACCATAACACTGGAGTGTTTTCTGAACTGGAAATATGGCGGATAGGCTGGGCCATGCCTGGCCTGAATAAAGAACAAAAGACTGCATAAAAACACTGGAAAGATCGCTAGAAGACTGACTCCTTTTGGTCTATCTCGTTACTTTTCTGCTGACTTCCTTTCCTGGAAGAACAAACTGAGCAAAGGAGTAGTTAAGACAGGCCATGAGCATCTCAGCGATAGATCCGTACTCATCTCTAGGCAGTCACTGGCCTTCGCCCCATAGGAAGGGAGCCCACACCCGCCCCTGTCCTGCGGAAGTAGAACACAGGCCACTAATGCAAACAACACATGGAACTTTGAGTTGTGGCCACATTTTCTAAAAAGGAAAAGAGAAATGTGAACTAATTTTGACAATATATTTTGTTATATGACTAGATGCCCTCCCAAAGCCTCATTTGCTTACAGATGAGACTTTGGGAGGTGATTAGACTATGGGGCAAGGTACTTATCACTAGGTTAGTCCCCTGATGAGTTTAGAGCTGAAACCTAATTGGAGAAGGTAGGTCACTGTGTGGCCCGGAAAGGTCTGTCTCCTTCCCTCCTCCTTTGATCTCTCTCCCTCTCTCTCTCTCTGCTTCCCACCACCACACCAGTAGCTATTTCTCCTCTGCCTGCTCCTCTGCCACACTGCCCTGCCTTGGAACCAGCTGACTATAGACTGAAACCACTACACATTCTGAGCTAAATAAATCTTTCCTCCTTTAAGTTGTGTGTGTCAGGTTTTGTGTCCCAGCAGTGATGAAAGTGACTAAGACACATCTCATTTAACCCAATATATCTAAAACATGATCACTTCAATCAACTAAAAAGTGAATGGGATAGTTCCCATATTTTTGGTACCAAACCTTCAAGCTTGCAGGTACATTTTACATTTACAGGAGCACCTTAGAGAGAACTGGCCACCTTTCAAATGCTCAAGAACCACACGTGGAATGGAATGTGGGGGCCAGAAAAAGCAACTCTTGCCTAGAGTAGATGTGAGAAAAGTAGAATGTCAAGTCTGAGGTGCGTTTCCTTCTCGTATGCTTCATCATTCTATACAATGCAGCTTTCCACACCTTAAGATTAAAAAACAGACGCTTCATTGATTCTTCTCCCTTTTCTCCACATTTCTGCAGCAGATTCCTTGCGGAGCCTTGAATTCACTGCACGTGTAAGTGCTAAGCCCGCTTCCCCAGCCGACGAGCAGCAGGCTTGTCCCCCATGGCATTGCTGTTATCAGCATCCCGAATTTGCTGGCTTCTGGTTCACCAAGAGACCATCACAGTTTATTAACTGACTTTAATAGGGATCTGTTTCTAATAGCAGAATTAATGAATCCTATAAACCAGTTGCGCAGGGTGAAAGCAATTCCATTCCAAAGAGACAAGATGTTTATTTGGAAAGCTGAGGGTCTGGCTGAGCCCCACACCTTCATATCAACAAATCCCATTCCTGGCTCCTCTGACAACATTATTGTCCCAGGACAAACACCCTACAGCAGGGGCTGTGAAACCAGGGTGTCTCGCCAATAAGGACAGCGACAGCCTGCTGTAGTGACAATGCACAACCTGACACTAATATTCCTTGCGCTCACCTCCTAGGGAGGAGTTGGTGCGAGGAGTAAAAACTCAGCTGAATTTAATACAGGAGTGTTTCCAGAGGGCCACCTAGGCCTTAACGTGAGGCTCAGGGCTGGAGGAAGGAGAAGAGGAAGAAAAGGTAGCATAGATAGCTTCCACTTGGAGATTGCAAGGAAGCTGCCCTTGGTTTGAAGGACAAAATCTTCTAGGGCTCAGCATAAACAGCAGCATCTTCTGGAAGCCAAGTTGGGCACGCAGCCCTGGGTGGGGTGGACAGTGGCTGTGTGGTGGGTGACCAGTGTCCTTTGCTCACCTTTCAGGGACATTATACCACTCAGCCTAGGAGACACACCAGATGGAAGAGGATGATCAGGAAAAACAGGATGGCTTTGGACTTCCTCTCTCTCCTTCAAGGGGATCTGAAAGAGGACGGTCAGGTAATTTATAACTCAATGGGGACCTAGGCTTCCCCTCACAGAAGAGAGAAGGACCAGAGAAGCCTCAGACAGTAAAGGAAAGCAGTAAAGAGCAACTATGTCCACCACTAAGTTTAGCTATGGATGGCATCCAGGGATCGGCGAGCAGGTCCACAGTGGTGTCACTTTGAAACAAATTGCTACCATGAAATAGTTTTAACTTATTGGGGTCGGGGGGGGGCAGACAAGGAAGCTGGGTAACAACGAGAGTTTAGAAAAAAAATTACAAAGCATGCCTAAGTGTTCACTTTTTCTTATATTTTGCTCTAATTCATATGTCCCCCTTGGGCTGCATACATGGATGTGAGCAATGTGACTTGTAGTGGCTACTTTGAGATTTCAGTGACCCCCCCAGAACCAAGGCCAGGGGTCACACAAGAGCTGAGTCAGAATCTTCAGAGGAGAAGCCCGGATTGACATCAGGTTGTGATTGCAGTGTGCAGCCAGGGTTGAAACCCAGCACGTCCAGCTGGTGAGCTCTTCTCTCAACCCAGAGAGGATTACAAGGTAGAGTCAAAAGACAACTGAGCAAAAAGGCATTTATTATGGAGGAACAGAAGAAAGCACCATTTATTTGTGAAGCAAAAACATAAAGTCCCCAGGCAAATGTATCTGGGAAGAACCCTAAACAGGTGGCCAAAGGGACTCTTTGTTTAGGGGTTTTTATGCACAAAAATGACTGTCTCTGCCAAGCCGAGACCAATCTAAGGGTTCCGAGCAGGAAAGTTGGACTTAGAAGTGAGTCTACAGAACTGAGTGTAGCAGGTTTACTCTCATAAACACCATCCATTGTCACTTCAGACAGAACAAAGACATTCAAGAAAGCCCTGGCAATCTAATGAGGACTTTGTCTGTGGGGCCTCCAGTGCCCTGGCCTTGGCCACGGCGACCTTGACTGAACTCGTCTGGCTGCCTGTCCTGTGTGTAGCTCTCTCTGCCAGAACCCTCTCCACACCCACTCCCCCCATGGCTCAGCGTCACGCTGAGAAGCTCCTCGTCTTCCCACGGGATCCTACTCGTCCTCAACAAAAGCTGATTGTCTAGATTACTGTTGGGTGACTCTTGTCAAGTTAGGAAAAGGATCCCCAATCCTGAGGAAACAAAACCTAAGCCCACCACTCCTGTGGAGGCCTCATGGCTCATCATCCCTGAGTGTCTCGCTGTGTCCCTGTTCCATGCCCCCTTCCAAGTGGGTTCTCCATCCGAGGGTGGAAGGAAGCTGGGGGTCTCTTGCTATCTCCCTGTTTCAAAACCACTGGCCTAGAGGAGTAAAGTACAGCCAGTGGCTGAAAGGGGGAAAGGCAGGTGTCAACTCCAGTGCCGAGGAAGAGCCTCCCAAGTCAAGCTGCTCACAGAGCCGCCATGGTGCAAGACTGAACCCCTGTTGCTGAAACCGTTTAGCAGTGACTAAAAAAGGATTCTTCAGTTATTCTTGGTGAAGGTACTGGGTTAGTCAGCTTTCTGTCACCATGACAAATACTTGAGAAAATCAATTTAAAAGTGGGAAGGTTTATGTGGGTTCATGATTTCAGAGGGTTCAGTCTATGACCAGTCGGCTCTGCTGCTTCTGGGCCTGAGGTGAGGCCAAACATCATGGCGAGGACCATGTGATAAAGGAAAGCTGCTCACCTCATGGCCGCTGGGAAGGAAAGAGGGAGAGATGGGGGGAGCAAAAATCCCCTTCATAGCCACATCCCCAGTGACCTACTTCCCCTGCTAGGCCACACCCTCCCAGCACTGCCACCAGGTAGGGAACACACTTTCAACTCATGAGCCTTTGGGAGACATTCCAGATCCAACTATCACAGGTATTTTCTCAATCTTAGCTTATAAGATAATTTAACATCAAGGATGGTACACAGAGCCAGTTTCCTAGCTCAGGCCTTGAGTTCTGTCTACTGCTTTCTTCATATCTCAGAAGTTGATGAGACATTGACCTTAGGGTGACAAAGCCTGGGGGTTTGTGGTTTGTGGGATCAGTGAACAGAATATGTTCTACAAGAGCATCCCAAGAGAGCAGGACATGGCAAAGCCGAGAGGATAACTGACCAGCTTGTGTGTGGTTCTATGCCACGGTTTCCAAATTTTACTGGATATCAGAATTACCTGGGGAAAATGGCTCAGAAACACACTTCCACAAGTCCTTCCTCCAGGTCTAGTAAATAGCATTGTTAATTATTACTTTTGCAGGCATTTCTGAAACAAAATCAGGTTTGGAAACCATTGGTCTGGGGGTTTCACTTTTATCTACAGGTGGGAAAGTCAGCCCAATTGACCCACACAGCAATGCTCTAAAGGTTCCATCTTCCTGGTGTGTGACCCAGAAGTGTCCCAAGGGTTGTAAAGAGAAGTCTGTACCCTGATAGGGTTGGCCATGCAACCCTGTGTATTATAGGAACCGCTAAAGAAACTTAAGAATGACATCAGCAAAGGCCCAGGGAACAATTTCAAGCAAGACATAATGACCTATATAGTATAGAGCACAGAGGAGAACAGGAAAGAGGGAGGCGGACAGGCTCTGGATAGCAATGGAAGTTCCCCACAGCCTGTTGGATCCACATGCATAGAGAGAGGAGGCCATTCCCTGCAGGTGAGAAAAGTGAGCAAAGGCTGGGGGCAGGAAGTGTACCCAAGAAGCTGTTCTGGCTGACAGAGAGGATGTCTATGAGATGGGTGGGCTTCCAAGGGGGGCACAGATGTGAAGGGGGAGTTTGCAATCTGGGCTACTCCAGCTGCTCTGAACACAGCTCCAGCTTCCCAGGAGCACCCTGGGAAATGTCAGGGTCAGACAGAGTGTAGCCAGATGAGCAGGTCTCCACTACCCAGAGTAGCTGCTTAGGATGCAGGTTTTCTCTGCTGATTCAGATCCTTCCAAGGTTTGCCAAGCCTCAGTCTGCTCAGCGCCACTCTCCCTCTAGAGATAAAAAGCCCAGGGAAAATCATTTACAGCAAGGATGCTGACCAGGCATTCCACAGGGACCTGAAGGACAGGACGGAGCATTGATTGGCTTCTAGGTCCTGCAACTCTTAGATAACCCACCAGCCAGGGCCAGTGCCACCAATCCCGGGGGGTGGGGGGCTCTCCGAGAGCATTGGCCATCGAGCGGCAGACAAAATATTCTAGTTCTCTAAGCCCCAGGAGTGTCATTCCAAGAGGAAAATAATATTATAGGTTAGTGTTAGGTCATTGGTTAATTAGGTTAAATGAATAAGTAGATTTTGAGAGCCACCCTTACCAGGGGCTCCCCAGACAGGCACTGACCTGTCCTCACTGAGCTGAGCTCTGGAGACTTAGAAATAAGGTCCCAGCACTCACACTGTCCTCCTCCCATGCCACCTTGGGGAGGGCCCAGCCCTTAGGGCTTAGCTTAGCTTTATCTCTGAGTAAAATTGGGAAGAGGTGATGGAGGAAGAAGGCGCCCTCTAAGACCCTCCCCCCAGCTCCCCGTGAGCACCACAGCGCAGGCCTAACACCTCTCTCTTCCTGTCTAACAGCACCTTCAGGACTCCTCAGGCCACTGAGAAAGCAGCACACCCCTCTAGAGGTTCCTGCTCCTGAGCACACCGGTAAAACCCTTTCCTCCTGCTGTATCCCATATCCCAGCACAGCCTTGTGAGATTGAACCTGTTTTATGAATGTGGACAAGAGGGCTCGGGTCACACAGGAAGCAAGGCCTGGAGTCAGGACATGCAACTCTTGCCTGGTCTAACCCCACACCGTGCATTTTTTTGATTGATGGAGTCCCACAGTACCGAACTGAGCCCAGGAAGGGAGACAGAAACTTCAAACAGGAGATTTTGCACTGTGACCCGCTTGCACAGGTGCTAGGACAATGATGATGAAGTGACCCAGACATTAGGAAATTCAACAAGCTGATACCTCCCTTAAGGTTGGGGTGACCAAGGAAGGCCATGGAGCCTAAGACAAAGGAGGAGTTGGGAGCACAGAGAAGGAAGGGTCCACTTCCCAAGCTGCCTGGCCTCTGAGGCACCTCTGGAGGAGAAAGAAGAGAGCAGCAGAATGAGGTGACAAACGCCCCCTTCTCATCACCCCTCTGGCCTCCTATGGGCAGAGCCTGGCAGAAAGCCACCTGAAAATGAAGCATGGGAAACACAGCCCAGACACTGGTGTAGGAGCTAGAGGACCTAGAGGGGTGGCAGAAGCTGAGAGACACCAGGTATAGAACCATACCAGCCTGATACAGCACTTAGTGTGTCCCGTACCAGAAATGACTCAGTCCTCCCAATCACCCCTGTCTCTGGTCTGAAGATTGTCCCCATTTTAGAGATACAGTAAATGAAGCTCAGGAGCCTATATTGTACGTTCAGGGTCACCCAGAAGAATCTGAACTCAAACCCATATGTGCACGGTGCCCAGGCCCAGGGAATCAGGGGTACACATGGCAGCCTCTCCAGGGAGAACCTCAGTCCAAGACCATCATGGCGCAGGGCCCACCCAGGGAGATGCTTTCCACGCAGTACAGCCCGGTTGCCCTCCAGATGCTGTGAGCAGAGGTTATTTGCATCTCACCGCCCTGCGCTGCAGCTCCCAGCTCCTCTCAGCCTCAGCACGAGGCTGGCTCCGGGTCCACAGCACTGCCCCTGCAGGCCCCGTCTGGACCAGGAGCCCACAGCGAGGCCTCGAGGGACTGGGGACGGGTAGGCAGCCTCACCACGGAGCCTGGCCCCAAGCCCGTATCTGAAAGCCCGGGGCCAGCCTCTGGGGGTCCCTCTAGATTTCCTCCACATCCCAGCCTTCGCCCTGCCTTCTTGCTATATGTGGCGAGAGAGAGAAGAACCGACTGCGTCACTGGGGAACTTAACAAGGCTAATTCCACTGAAACCTCCATTAACTTTACTACTTCTCTGTAAGTGCTTCATTGTAAATAATGATTCTGCACCACGGAAACACACTGCCGGAATCTCCTGGCAGACATAAAATTAAATCCAGCTCCCATGGCCTACTGATGGAGCGTATTGTGATAGCTGCATAATTTTCCAAACCACAGAGGGCTGCAAGCATTTCCCACCCATTCTGAGGAGGCTCCAGTTCAGTCTGCCTTGAAGAACAAACCTGGGCAGCTCTATACCTTCTGCTCTGACTCTGTACCAGTCCCCCCTTTCCCAGACTGCGAGAGAACTCCGCTCATCTCAGAGAGCTCAGCTCGAGGCCCCACTCGGCCTGACAAATCCTCAGAAAGGACAGGCATGAGTGCATTGTGCCAACTTGAGTTCACTCGGCTCAGCATAGTTCTGGGTAGGGAAACTCCATGCTGAGGAAGATTGTCACAAGAATGGTACAGAAGAGAAATGAAGAAGGAAGGATTGCGTCTGTCTTTGGAGGAGCTCCAGTCTTTGCTTTCACCTTGGTTTCCAGTGCAGACTTCAGGACACCACCCAGGTTTCACTCCTGGTTTCCAGTGCAGACTTCAGGACACCACCCAGGGCTCCAGGCCTTCCACTGCATCCTTCGGGTCCTCAGCCCATGCCAGACCTTTCCCACTGTCCCATGACCAGCTCTGTGGCCATCTGAAGCCAATCTGTAAATTCTTACATATTTATAGATCTTTATTATACCTGTTCCTCCAGTAAATGCTGATATTACAGGTCTTAAGACAAAAGACACACACACTATCTGTTGGGTTTTCAGAACCAGACAGACTAGACTGGCCCTCTGCCCACATACCCACCCCAACACAGCTTCCCGACTGTGTCTCAAGGCTCAGTCCCCACCTGCTGTGGCCTTGCCTGGTGTGTGCAACGTGTTCCCTCTCACCATGGAAGGAAGCTGCAGGGTTCTGCTTAAATAAGAACCACCTAGAACAAGAGCGAGAAAGCAACTTGGCCTCTGACCATAAACAGACTGTCTGCCCAGCTGGGTAAGAACAAGAACATCTCTCGGGTGTGAGGGGAACCTTCCCTCCTGACAGTTCGGGGGCGCTGGAGCCGCAGGCCTCTGCTCCTGCTTGGCGGCAGTGTCATCCCAGAGCATGCCGGAGCCTCTTAGTTGACTTCCTGCCATCTTCATGGAACACTTTACCAGCTCTGCGGAGTGACGATTGCTCTGAGGGTCTTCTCGGAACTTAGGTTCTAATTTGAGTGTCTCGCTCTGCGCTCTTTATCTGCTAAACTCATGGCAACATCCGAGCTGCAGACAGGTTTAGGTGGCCTAAGAAACTCACAATGCATCCACAGGTCGAGAGGAAGCCAGGCTGCCTATGCACGCTGTTCTAGGCGAAACTTGAAGTTGTTTCCGACTTCACTTTCCAATGCTGACTTTAAAAAAGAAAAAGTCTTTTCTGTGGGGCTTTTTTTTGAAACTAGAAAGCCTTGAAGAATTTTCAGGCTGGGTGACCCAATATAAACTGTCCCTGGCCAACACTCCCTTGTTAATCAAGGCACAATGTGACAGCCCCTCTGTGCCCTTGGAGATGTGATTGCCTTTAATCCTTGCAGCAGCCCAAGTGGGCATCATTAGCTCCAGCTCCATTTTTCTTGTGGTGACACACAGGCACAGCGACTTGTTCAAGGTCACTCAGCTGTCGTAAATGACCAAGGCGAGACTCAAACTCGGATCTTCTCATTCCAAATCCTCTTCTTTGCACAGCGCAGCTCGGGCCCTGCCATGTGTGGTCCCAGCAGGCCTGAGGGGTTGCTGTTGCTGAGACCCTCGCCTTCCAGGAAAGACCCAACGCCTCACCCACAGAAGTCCTTCCCCACAGGGCAAGCGCGGCATGCCTGGCAGGCTGGCAGAGTCCGGCTGGCAGATTCCAGCTGTCACGCTGCATTTTTCTCCACTTATTTCTGCTTCCCTCGTAACCCTGGGTTTCACCACCATGTGCCTTTTAATTAGAGTCCAAAAGAAACTTCAAGGCAAATTCCCTCATTCATGATGTATATGGAACTTGTCACTGTTTATGCTATTACAAGGCCATCAGACTCCGAGGGAGCCTTCCTCTGGTTACAGCATTGGCTTTCTTCCCTCGGGGCTCTGACGCCAACATTTACCTATTCATCCTCTGCCCCACTTGCAGTTTTTCTGTGAACATTTAAATGGTCTTTCGGTTTCAAGTCCATGATTTATGTTATACCATCTGTCAGCCTCTTTATAAGAGAGAAAACCACATTACTGTATAAGAATGATATGATAGAGGTCCCCAACTCCATGGCAAAACCAAGGGAAAAAACAAAAGCTTGAGCTTTTGTAAGTTCTGGTTTCTAGGCTTCACGATTCACCTCCTTTCTAGGCAACTGGAAAGCTTTCTAACTACCCACCAAGCAAGATTTGTGGCCAGCCCTGAGCTAGGGATGGAGAAACCAAGATCTATAATTTTCCTCTCTCTGGGAACTTCTAAACTTGCTGGAGGAAAAATTTAAAAAGACATATTAAACTATCAGAGAGCCATGCAACGTACATTATAAATAAATAGTGTGTTCTAATAAATTGAATTGTATTTTCAGAAAAGGGCAATAATTGGTGACATTTAAAATTTTCAGGGAAGTTATAAGTGAAACAATTGATTCTTTTTGAAAGCTATAGGTTTCAAAACTTGTTTAAATCCATCCCCTTAAGAGTTTAGTACAAATTATGCTACAGGCTATAGTCAAACTTTGGAAACTTCACGAGTTTAGGAAAGAAAGAAATTATTAAATTCTGAAGCCACTGATTAAAGGAAGAAGCCCCTTTCTTTGGGGAAAAAAATCTATTTTCTGATTCATAACAGAAGTTTCGGAGTGATCCATGATGTCATGTTTTCAGCATGCTAGGGTCAATCCTTACTCATCTGGTCTCACCAGCCATGCACTAAAGATAAATTTCCTCTGGGACAGAGGAACAGCAAGAGAATACTTGGACAGCCGGAAGAGCAGCAATCAGCAGAATGAGAATTTCATGTGCAAAGGCTGTGACCAAAGGACAATTCATAGAGACACTGAATTCATAGCACCTTTCCTTTCTGTCTGTGGATAACAACACTAAAGTCAGCCCCAGACCACCAAGAAAGAGTCATGGCAGAATTATCCATGAGAATGTGTGTTCTCTCTTCCACAGTACAGGATGTTTTCTGGAAGTGGCTGCCCAGCAAAAGACTCTAATTTCCAGCCCTTCCTACATGGAGGACAGGCCATGCGATTTATTCCAGAAAAGAACGAGAAAGGAAGCAATGGATTTTTACCTCCAGAAATAAGTGTGCTTTCTCCATTCATTCACTTTCTCCTTTCAGCGAGATATGGTGTATCTCAGGCAGGGTTTTCTAGAGGAAGAGAGCCAATACAATTTATGTATACAAAAGGGGATTTATTGGGTAGGCCTACATGACCAGAGCTAGTGTCATCCCAAATGTCTGTCTGCAGGCTGCAGAAGCAGAAAAATCAATAGCTGCTCAGACCAAGAAGCTGAAACCCTCAGAACAAGAGAGACGGAGGATGCAGCCCCGTCCAAGACTGAAGGTGTGGGGAGCTCTCCAGAGACTCACTGCTATGAGTCCATGTTGGAAGGCTGGAGAAGCTGGAGCCTGGTGTCCACAGACAGTGGTGACAATGAGAAACAGACCTCCTGAATTAAGAATTGAGCTGGTACATGGTGGCTGACTCCCTCCTTCTCCCACTGTTTGTTCCATCTGGGCCTCCAACCTATTGGGTGGTGCCATCCACACACAGGGCAAGTCTCTTCCTTCAACTCACTGGCCCGCAGGCCAGACATCTCAGGAAACACCCGTCTAGATACACCTAGAAGTGTGCTTTACCAATTTTCTACGTGTCTCTAAATCCAGTCAAGTGGATGGCAAGGATTAATCATCACACACACACACACACACACACATCAGGGCCAGGAAATAGAGAAGTTACAACCCAAAAAAAGTGCTGGATACCTGGTTCATTGTGTAGAGGAAAGTTACCTGTTCACCACAGGCGTCCAAACACAACACAAAACAGAAGTTTCTACTGCACTGCGTTAGGCCAGACATTTGAGGTCTTTTCTTTTTTTCTTTTCTTTTTTCTTTTCTTTTCTTTTCTTTTCTTTTCTTTTTTCTTTTCTTTTCTTTTCCAGCAGCTTAATATTGTCACCATAAATAAGAGGAGCTTCCTGCTCAGACTCAGTGTGATCTGTCACACTCAGAGGTCTCTAATCACTAAAGAGCACTGACACATGTTTATGGTTTGCGCTCTCACTCCAGACAGTACAATTCTTTGGTTTCAGATCTTGCCCCAGAGTAGCTAACAATGGCTATGATTTTTTTCAACAAGAAAAATCGTATTTCAAAGTTTTAATCAGGGTTATTGTAACATATTCTGAAGGACCTAATGGAATTAGAATGGAAATTTATTAAAGGTTCCTAAACAGATAACGACTGATAGGTGCTAAACCAGGTGGAAAATTGAAGAAGGTGGATATTCACAGGCTGCAACTTTAGCGTCCACAGGTTACCCGCTGTTGTAAGAGAAACATGTAATTTTTCACTAATGGATTTAGGCTGCCACCAACTGAGTATCCCTAAAAGTGGAGACACGGGCGTGATGAACCCCTAGACACAGTGCAAAGTGAAGCTCATGACATTATTATGAAATATTCTTGCCCAAACTGAAGGTAATCAAGTCTTCAGATCCAGCCCCTGTTTCTAAGCTAAGCTGGACAGAGAAGCAATTAGGAACACTAACGTGAGGACATGATCAGAGGAGTCCAGAATGGGAGGCCACGTCACAGAACAACAAAGCCAACCTCTCCTGCAAAGCAAGTCAATCCCAGGGCAAAGGGAGAGACTTCAGAGATGTGGAAACTAAATGCAAAGCATAGACCTCATGTGACTCCCCACTTAAACACAGTTATACAAAGGTGTTCTGAGACGAGGGAAATGATGACTGAATGTGGGACAATACTAAGGAATTACTGGTAAATTTGCCCTATTAATAAGGATGAAAATAGTAATTTAAACATTGTTTCTTAGACGTTTATATTGAAGTATTAGCAATGAAATATTCTTAAAATTCTTTTTTGTGGTTGTTTTAAAGAGGGTAAAACCAAGAAAAATAAAACAGAATAAAACCAACCAAAATAAACCCATATAAGTGATACAGGACTTCAGAACCTTACAAAATCAACAAGAGTTACCATGATGCCTTTTGTTGTCTCCAAAATAGCTGCAGATACCTTCGGACATAGTGAAAATTAAACTGAATAGAATAGAATAGAATAGAATAGAATAGAATAGAATAGAAACAATAAAAACGAAACAATGAATGTGATAAAGGACTTCAAAACAATAGTAAATCCAAAATTGCTACCGTAATATATCTTGCTATCTTTGAAATAGTTGTCCATGCCTTCAGATTTAACATAATCACACACAAAAAAAGAGAATAAAACCCAAACCAACAAAACAGTGAAAATGATACAGTTTCCAGGTAGGGATCACTTCCTGGTGAGGCCTGGTTCTCTCCCCAGCACAGTCCACGAATGGCGCTGACTCACAGAGAGAGGCTTGGGCTGGCTGTCCCCACCCTGGCAGTGGCCTGCACATGACTCTGGTGTCCAGGCAGGGATCACCTCCTGGTGAGGCCTGATTCTCTTCCCCTGCAGTCCATGAATGGCACTGACTTAGCCAGGATATCTTTAAAATAGACACAAAACAAAGTGAGAGTAAAAACTATGGTAGAGAATTTACCCTGAGTAATAAATAGCAATGAAAGGTAAAATGGTCAAATCAAGGCAGCAGTTAAAGGAAGGGGACCTAAAAGCTAAGCTGAAAAGCACACAAAGCATTTTGGTAGGGGGAAAGGAATGGAGCAAGATCACTGTCTACCGCAGTGAAAGGGAGGGGCTAAGGTGGGTTAACAAAAGTAGGGGGAGCAGATCTAATTTTTGTGAGAGTTGAATCTGCCTGGTAAGAATGCAAGGGTTAAAGTTCCTTATATGACTTTTCTCTCTCTTCTTTTGCTGGGGGTTAACATTTTGTGTAATAAAAGATGTTAAATAGCTCTGAGAGTCACCCAAAAGGCCCAAGATCAGCCTTGGAGGGCCATCCATCCCCAGAAGACATCTCCCTCCACATATGCTCCAGAACTGGTCCTGAGAAGCCACCACAGACATCTCAGCTGGTGCTGTCATCCACACCTGCCACGAGTGACCACCGTTAGGACCACCACCCACTGTCGCAGCTGCCACCTTCTCCAGACTAGAGTCCAGATGGCACCCTTCCCATACCCAGGTTGTAAGGGAAGCGAGAAAGTACCTCTCTGGTATTTTCAGTTCCAAATACTAAGAAAACAGTTCTGCTGTAAAAGGTGGGACTTCCCTAAGAAAAAGGGAATGATTCAGAAAGCCAAAAAGAATGGCAGATATAACACATGTGTGCATAATCACACATAGCTGAGGGACAGCGTGCTTTTTCCTGTGGCCCAGTTCTTCATGCTGACAGTAAGGACCGGAACCTGTGCTCTAAATCTGAGTACCAACACCAAGCTACAGGAAGTACCCAGACAGGAAGTCCAAAGCCAGGGAAGCAAAGAGCCTCAAGGGTGTAAACGTATCACCTTGACATAGACACTCAGACCTCACCCAGAGAGGCCTCCTGGAAACCAGCTGTCAAAGACAGCAAAGACTGGAGCTGAACCTGGTAGGAGGGAGAGTAAAGATGGAAAGTGAAAGACAACAAAAGTAGGACCTAGCTAAAGTAACCACAGGATCTGATTCTCTAACACCAGCCACTAGGTAGCCATTGCCTCAGAAAAAATATTGATTGTGGTCCCTTTCATTATTAAAACAGTCATGGTTGGGATAACCAATAACAGGGACCACCAGAGAAATGGAGGGAGCAAGAGTGTGAAGGCAGAAATCAGCAGTGCTGGAGTGGGGGTGAGGGACATCTGGATAACTCCTGCCCAAGCAGAGAGCTGGGCACGTACAGGGACAGGGAAGACGGTGCCTGAAGAAATGCCAGGCTCACTCACCTAAGGCCTGGGTCAAGCTCCCATGGCACTTCGTGAGCACTAGGAAGTCACAGGAGATTATTAAGCAGTTTACAGAACCAGGCAACATGCTCAGGGAGGAGTAAAATGCTGAAGGAAAAGGGTCTGTTCCAAGATTCAGGTGCCAAGAGTACGGCGAAGCCAGAAGGAGGAGCCGGAAAGGTGGAGAGATCTGATATCCAGGGTCTTACAGGAACCTCAAGGAAGTCCGGTAAGAAGGCAGGAATGAAGACAGTGACCATGGGGGTCACATTTGTTCACATTTCTAAATCAAACTTGCTGATGCCTTGAGTAACAGAGATGACTTTTCTTCCAAGAGTTAGCATTGCAAGAAGAAACAGAAAAGCTGATATGACAAAATGCTAGGAATTATGTCTTTGATGTATGAACGCTCTTTACCCCTTTGAACTCTTACAAACAGGGTTCACTCAGGAGCCCCTTGACGTGTCTGAGGTGCACATCTTCAATAATAAGAGGTCTCTGAAGTTAGATTTCCTCTTACAATCATGGGACAATTTCCATTTTGAGGGGCTTGGAAATGCTTCTGATTAATTATTAAGTTAGCCTTTTGAGACCTCAATTTATATGCAGCATTGACCAGTGTCTGCAAATAATCTAGCAGAGGAGGAAGAGGTCCTCGGGAAAATAATGTAATAGTTCCAGCCCGCAGTTAGAAAAGCATGTGCTCAGAACCCACAGGTTTCCTTTGTACATTCATTTAAAACTGCTCTAAAATCCAATTAAAATCAGGGATCACACACAGCAGAATTGTTTATCTCTTCATTACTGGGAAGAGAGAAGAGACTTCAGCACTACACAAATCTAGCAAGGTGAGGCTGGAAGCGTATGAAATAACGCAGGGTCTGGGTGAAGCTGGAGAACTAAGGACGCTGACAGCCCAAGGAGCGCATGGAAATTCACAGTCACGGCTACCTTGGGAAGGTGTTACTGCAAAAGGAATATGAATCCTATGTGGAGGGAAGGAAGGAAGGAAGGAAGGAAGGAAGGAAGGAAGGAAGGAAGGGAGGGAGAGAAGGAGGGAGCAGGATCACTTCCCAGACAAAAGCTAAAAACCTGCCTATATGTGGAAAGAAAGCATGATGCATTTGTTCATTCATCCTCTTGATAACATCTACTGAGCTCTTACTTGCCCCTCAGCTGTGATGAACGAAAGTGTCTCTGCTTTGGAGTAATTTATAAGGCGCGCTGGGGGAGGGGGGGTAAGGTGGAGCTGGGGTCAAGAGCGTGGAATCAAACCATAAACAACAGACTCCAGAGCACTCAGCAGACAAATCAGCAAGTCAAGAAGACAAGAGCTTCTGCAGGGTCAAGGACAAATAGCAAAGATAAAAAGGCAAGACCCAGAACTGGTCACCAGCAGGCACCCCAGAACCATCCCTGCATCCCAATCAACTCTTTCCAAACTCAGCTTCGGCCTCCCAGGGAATGAGTCAGAAATCAGAGCTCAGAAGAGAGCGCTCACAGCAGCCTGTTCGTCCTCTGACATTCCTTAGGACAGGACTCTGGGGCCTCCCAAGCAATGTACCCAGAATCACCCTGCCCTCCCCTTTGTTCTCCTGCTCCCCAGAGGCTGCTGCAGACTCCCTCAGGCAGTGAGGTCTTAGCCCCAAAGGGCTCTTAAGGGACAGTCACACATTGGGAGAGCTCAGTGAGGCCTGCCCTCAGGAAACTAGAAACACAATTGTCTGGCAGGGCTGAGCACAGCTCAGAGAAGGATAGTGCAGTGTGGTGTCACAGACTCTCTCTCCCTTCCCTCTGCCTCCACCGAGCTGCAAGCCAAGAGAATCCTGTTTGGCCAGGACCCCACTGGACCCTGTTCCAGTCCAGATCCCTCTTTCCATCTCAGGCCCTCTCCTGCAAAATGAGAAGGTTGACTGTATCACTGCGTAGTTTCTCCCCATGTCATCCTAGCCCAGAATTAGCAACAGGGCATGAGGAGTCCTCGTGGTCCCTCAGAGGCCACCCTGCCCTTGCAGAAGAAAAAGCCAAATGAGTAGGCCCACAGGTCCCAGGGGAAAGCAGCTCCTTTTTCATTTGTCTTACATATTGAATATCCTCTTAAAGTTTAGTTATTTTTTTTAGTTTGGCTCCTAGATAGATGTTATATCACCAAACAGACAGGAAAATAACCAAAGTGTCTTTTCTTTCTACTCCCACATCACTCAGTATAATACTTCTGACACCCGCTGTGGGGGAGGGCTCCCACACACACCACACAATTTTCCAGAGTACACTGAGTTTCCTCTAATTTGATTCCATTTTTGCACTGTTTGCCTGGAGCCAGGGTCAGACCCCACACGTTAAGGGCTCAGTTCCACAAGACTGCAATTTAGATACCAATTGCACATGAGTCTCAGGGAGGAGGTTGTCACCTATACTTCTGAACAACTGGCTATAAATTGAAGTTCTCACAAACTCATGTAGGCATGACTCATGGATTCATTGTTCACTGCAATCACCTTCAGCTCCTCTCTCTTACCTGGAGGTCAGGGCATGGTGCTCAAAATCTCAACCTTCTAGTTATTCCTGTGTCTTTCCAGACCCCATTCCAAGACACTCTGGGGACCACCAGCCCCTCACCATCACATTAGCGTACAAAACAATTCTTCTCACTCTGGAGAGTAAAGGTTTTAGGAGTTCTGGGCCAGGAAACAGGCGAGAACAGTGTGTTAGTCAGCCTTCTATTACTGTGACAAAATACCTGAGACAATCATCTTAAAAGCCAAGTGTCTTGGTGCATGCCTGTAATCACAGAATTCGGGAAGCTGAGGTAGGAGGATTGCTACCAGTTTGAGACCAGCCTGGGCTACATAGTGAGTTCAAGGCCAACATAAACTGCATAGCAAAGCCTTGTCTTCAGTGGGGAAAAAAAGAGGAAAAATTTATTTTGGTTCAGAGGTTTCAGTCTGTGAGCACTTAGCTCCATTGACTTTTGGCCTGTAGGGAGGCGCTACGTCTTGGTGAAAGTGTATGGCAGAGGAGGCCTGTTAGTGGCCTGGCTGGAAAGCAAGAAGAGAAATGGGCACCAGGGTCCCGAAGTATCCCTCAAAGGCACACCACTGAGGACCACACATCCTTCACATAGGCCCCATCTACCAGCAGTTCCGTCATCTCCATCTTTAACTCATGAGCACTTGGGGAACTCTGCCAATTCCAATGATAGTAAAGAGCAAATATAGACTTCACAATGTCACAACGCCTGGACACAATTTACCATATTAAACAAGAAGTGATTCATCACTCAGCTCCGTGGGAAAAGTTAAAAGACTCAGAGCAAAGTAGGGCAGTTCCTTCCTGGGGCGCACTAGAGATGTCACAGGTACTCGAGCACATCTGTAGACCAGCTGCTAACAGGCATGGTCATTGTCAAAGTAACCAAGCCTGGCTTCTTGCCCAAAACACACAAGCACACCAAAGCAGGGGACAAGGGAGTCAGACTGTGTCAGAAAAACCATTCCCACCACGCCAGGTCGCTGATCCTTTAACTTGCCGAAGTCACTGGATGGTATTTCACTCCAGGACTCCCACCTGTATCGGGCTCCATAGACCAGCAAGTGAAGATCATGCTCTGCCCCTCCTCGGAAAGTGGCTGGATGTGAACACAGAGGGGCAGTCCAGGGGCCAGTCAGGCCTTGCCTGTTATTCCCTGGAACTGTTCATGACAACCACAGGGTAAGAGTTCTGGGTGGCAAAGATAGAAGGCTCTGGGGCCAGCCCAATACCTCTCCCCAGTGAGGCAGTGAGGTCAGTTACTCTGGGACTCGGTGCCTTGCCTGGCTACCAGAGATCTCCAGAGTCAAAGCTTGAGTCTGTGCCAATCAGATCCAGGTTGTGGGTTTCCCCATTCCCCCAGTCCCATGCCCCTTTGGAGGACATAGGCCCCAGCAGCCAGCAGTTCACTCCCTTTTCAGAACTACGTATTCAAGAAATAAATCCTGCTGATCCCTTGCTCAAAAAGTTCTGAGACTGAAACAAGGGTCTCTCAGGTGGCACCGAGCTTTGATCTTGACTCACAAACTCATCTCGAAGTGCTTCTCGGGAAAATCCTGGCAGAATTCGCACCTTGGCAAAGACTAGCTCTTCCCTGCAATCCTTCGGCCG
Source organism: Dolichotis patagonum (assembly GCA_004027295.1). Classification (NCBI taxonomy): domain Eukaryota; kingdom Metazoa; phylum Chordata; class Mammalia; order Rodentia; family Caviidae; genus Dolichotis; species Dolichotis patagonum. Next base: position 30,134 of record PVJX010018046.1, read on the forward strand.
CTGTGGCCATTTACCATAGCATTGACCCTTTGCCTCTAAGTTAATTATAAATAGTTTCATCTATTGGAGAAATTGAATTGAATTAGCTGAGTTTTAATCTCTCATCAATAATTCAGATGACCATTTCCCACAATGAAAACTAAAACTGTCTAGCGTGAAAGGAGGAGGGCACTGTCCCCAGTGAGCATTCCCTGGGCAGGGAGGGACATGGCCTTCAAAAGAAGGACCCACCGCCATCCCTCCGACAGCCCCATGCTTGAGCGCCCTTGTCCTGGTCCGGACCTGGGCCAGGGAGCGCAGACAGTGTCCCAGGCTGGTCCGACCCTGTCTGACAGCCCATTAGCCCCAGCTGTCGGAGACATCTGCCGCTCCGATTACCATCAGAGCGGAGGAGACGCGATGGCCCCCAGCGTGGAGCTGTCTCCCCGGCACTCAGCTGTCATGGAGTGATTGTGCTTGCACTCCGAGACACTCAGAACCCATCCCTGGCTGCTATTTATAACCGTCCTGTGGGGTCAGCAGCCGGTGAGAGCACGTGAATCAGCACCGAGTTCCTGCCGCTGCCTCCAGGCAAGAAGCAAGCAACCTCTGAGCCGAGCAAAATCCATTCATAAAAAATATATGCACCATCAGGTCAGCTTTCACCATGCTGCGTGGCTGGGGACCCTGGGGTACACGAGAAGGACACTGAAACGATGGCAGCTTGCGATATCAAGAGACGGATTCAGATGGGGCCCCATGGCTCCAGGCCCAGGCCACAGCCAACGAGGCTGCCTTTGATATCCAAAACCATGCTGCCACGGTTGCAAAGGAGCTGAGAATTCCAGCATCTGACATGGATCGAGGTGTCCAATATTCATTTCCTGGGGCTGAGGTAATAAACTATTACAAACTGAGCTGCTTACAACAAGAAAGAAAATTACTCTGATAGTTCTGGAGCCCAGGAGTCCAAAATTCTGCAAGGCCATCAGGAGGCCACCAGTGGCTCGAAGGGACAATTGTTTGCTTGCCTCTTCCGGCTTCTGGCAGCTGTCAGATCTCCTTGATATGTGACTGCATCACCCTCATCTCTGCCTTTATGGTCATATGGGCCACCTCTTCTCTCTGTGTCTCCTCTTTGTCTGTTTCAAATTGCCCTGGCCCTTCGTCTTCTACTAAGAACCCTGAAGCCAGGGCCCACTAGCATAAGCAAGGATGAGCCCTCCATCCCAATACCCTTAATTACATCTGCAGAAATATGTTTTTCTAAATAAAGTAACATGTGTAGGAGCCAGGGATACAGGCATATCTTTTGGGGGGCTACACATCAACCCATCACATAGCCCAACCTGTGGGTAATAAAAAAGCAAGAGCACAGCTTTGGGGGTCAGAAAACTAGATTTGAATCCCAGCTTTGCTGTTCACCTGTAACTGAAAGTCAATCTGTTCTAAAGATGCCACCAACACTCAGTCTGATTCCAGTAAAGGGGCCCAGCAGGGCAGAGATCTGAGAATAAGGTTTGCATCCCTCTCTCTCACCACAGAAGGCTTATTATCTGCATGCGGGGTGACAGCCGGGCCCCAGGCCAGGATAGGACTGTAACTTTAAGGCTCTGACAAGATGGCCTGCAGGGGAGCTCTTTGTTCCCCTAACCTGGAGAATTGGCTGTCTCCCTGCCACCTCTCAGGAGGCCACATGGCATCTTCTCAGCTCTCGGCCCTGGCTTCCTTCCCATTTCTTTCTGCTTTGGTGACCGTGGTGACATCAATGACAGGTCTCCATCTTGGCTTTGTTTGCTTTTAATTACTAAGCCGACCAAACAGCCCCCAGTACAGCTGCACGCAGACACACCTGGCTGCTTCCAGCAGGTAAGGAAATGCTCAGCTATGTGCAAGGACAACCTTCCTGACAGTGGCAGGAGGATGGACTGAGCAAAGCCAGGGCGCTCAGAGGACAGAGAAGATTGACTGGGGAGCTGCGGCAGCACCCTGCAAACACCCTGCCTCCCCTCATGCTGCTCCTGAGCTCAGCTGCTTTCAATGCAGGCATGGTCCCTAACCCTCAGTGATACAGGGGAACGACATTCCTAACCTCCTAGATGTCTGGTATGAGTTCATGTTCTCTAAAATCAAAGAATGAATTTTAGAAACTACAGAGGTTAAGAGCAGAATACATTTATTGAGAGAAAGAAAGATTCTGTCTGAGAGAGACACAGAAGGAGTCCCAAGTGGGTTGCCAAAGACTCTGTCTTTATAGGGACTTTTATAGAGCAAAACCATGAGGCGAGATGGGTCCAAGGTGGGGAAAACATGGGAACTCACAAGGTGGGCATAGGCGGGACAGAACTATGGTTACTAATAAGATTAAATGTTCAGGTAAAGTTGATTAAATTGGGGACAAATGAAGAAGCAAGTCACATCAAAAGCAGGCATTCTTAGAGAACATGACTCTTCCCTGGGGGGTTGGGATGGTGACTCCTGACTTCCTCAGGGTGATAGGGAACTATTTAGAGTATCAGTCCTTAGGATATGGGTGCATCTGTTTGATCCTTTGTCTTGAGGTCTGGCCCACAGCTGGAGATGTCTATCTCCCCCACAGTTGCAAGGTACCTGGGCTTCTGCACTGGCTCCTTCCAGGACCCAGCCCTGTCTGACTGCCTGTAATATTTTTATATAACTCAGTCGCCTGTAACATCAGGATAGTGTATTTCTGATGCAGGACTGAGCTCCCTGGACAAGCAGAGGGGACCCTGAGCAAGTGTTCTCTCTTGTATCTGCACTAGGATGGAGATGCTTTGACATCACTTGTGAGTGACCAAGAGAGGACACCTGGAGTTTTGCCTAAGGCCAAGGAGAAGACACAGACCACCACTGCATTATTTCCTTCAAAAGCCGAGGCCCACAGAGCCCTGGGTTTCTCCCAATCATTCCCCCAACCCAGCGCTGTATGTTGCATACAGGGCTGGTCACACGCCTCCCCAGAGCCACCCACAAGCAGGAGGAGGGTTTTCAGTGACCCAGAAGATGGCAAAGAACAGCAGGAGACATGAGCACAACCAAGATCCTACGGGGCTCAGGGATCATGATTTGCCTCAAAACCTGAGAAGCCAGTCACAGGGCAGCACCTCTGCTTCCACTGCAGCCCTTGGGCGTGGAAGAGCCAGGGCGGGCTCAGAGCAGCTGGTGTTCTACAAGCTACAGAGCCCTCAAGGGACATTGGAGGAGAGACTCCCATAACCCCTGTCCTGTGGTGACACGGAGACCCTCCCTACCCCAAGGATCACAGCTGTGAGCATTGGTGACACACGGTTGGTCTCCAGTTGTCCCGCTGAGTATAATGCTGAGACGATGCCTGGGTAGGGGAGCAAGGATGGCCCTGGGAAGTGGATAGATCAGTCACTTCCCGGGAACTAGAGAACAGGACCATGAGGATGGAAAACCAACACGACCCTGGCTGCATCCCAGTTACTGAGGAGGTTGAGACAGGAGGACTGCAAATTGCAGGCTCGCCTGAGCAACTCAGTGAGATCCTGCCTCAAAAAAAAATATTAATACATTTTGTTGTCCCTGTCCTGTGAAAATTATAAATGCACGTGTACAGCATACACATATACCCACTAGCGTCTAGATTGTTGTACACTAAAGTGCTAGCATTCCACCCTCGATGCTAGGATTTGGGATTAGTTTTCCACCACGCTTTATCTCTATTTTATGCATTTTATATAATATATACCATATTACTTTTAAAGTGGGTAGAAGTGCTATTTTTTAAACTGTACAAATAAAAAGAATTGGCCATCTCATCAATAGTCACATCCCCATATCCGCTCTGTGGAAACCTGTGCCCTATTTGTCAACTGTTTGTAACAGTGTAGGTGACAGAGATAACCCAGATGTGCCCTTGGCCAGTTATGTCCAGGGCACCAAAGGGACTCTGATTCTGCAGGACCAGTAGAGACACTGGCACCATTTGTCCTCCCCTTTGCAAATGCTGGAGCCCAAACACTACGGTTTATCTCATTTAAGAATAACCAAAAGAACAAAATAGATTTCATAAATCACTTAGTCTTTACAGCTTCCTCCTCCAGGATACGCACGCCAGGCTCCTAGCAAAGACGATGCAAAATAACAAGATAGATGTAGTAACTAATGCAAAGTGCTTGGTTCACCAAACAAAGAGCTTTCGACACTGTAACTCAATTTATACTGGCATAATAGGATCTGAGTGGGGCTAAGAAGAGCTATATAACAGCAGCCTTGACGTCAGAGGGCTGAGTGCGCCAACGCATAATGAGGCTTCCTGGCCCGCTCGTTTCTCCCACAAACTGGTCCTTGGAGACCTCTGAAAGGTGCCACCTCATCCTGGGATAGTCAGAGATTCCCAGTTTCTCCCAAGAAACATTTCTTGATTATTTCTGGAACCAAGATCCAAGGCAAACAACCCTTTCTTCCGGTGCTCTCCTCACCAGCCATTCATTCAGCTCCTATTGCAATTAGGCATTGACTGTGTCCCCATGAGGAGACGGATCATGTAGCTGTCCATGCTCAGGAGTCCGAAGCTGATGGCTCCTTTCCTCGAATGGTCTCTCCTCCCTGATGACCATGGGGTGTTGGAAAACAGCCCAAAACTGCGGGATCCCGAAGAGCTTCAAAGCCTGCACCTTTGTGATGGGACTGGGTCCAGTATTCACCTTGGTTCAAGATGCCCAGGAGGCCTTGAATAAGAGCCTCAGCCCCGTCGGGGATAGTAAGAGTCAGCCCACCTCTGAGGAAGCTTCTCTCGCATGCAGGCTCCAGGGAAAAGATCAACTATGTGCCCGCCTCTGTGTACACACGGGCCAAGCTCCTCAGAGCCCTATCCCAGCAGCCTCGGGTCTCTATTCTACGCTCAGGCTCTAGTTTTTGATGGAGGCAAAGGTACAGAGGGCTGGGAGGTCTGAAGCTGCATGGTGAGGAACCAATCCACCGTGAGGAGGTTTCTTGGCCATAAATAGGACAATCTACCCCATGGAGGAAGGGGATCATCACTGCCAGCCACCGGGATAGGTGTGGGAAGGGGGCTGCTGGCCATACTCACCGGGCGAGACGGGGGGCACAGCTGCACGAGCTCTTTCTCAGGGAGTCTCCCTGTGATTCTCACAGGCACACAGGGAGACCACCAGGACAGCACATCACCCTCACTTCCCAGAGGAGGAAACTGAGGCCCTGGCATAGCCTGAAAACGACAGCTGATGCTGGCCCCGCCTGGGTCCCCATATTCCCTGGCAGAACCCAGAAGCACCTTCCCCTGTTAGGGGATCATCAGGGACTCTGGAGCAAGGCCTGAGCTTCCTCACCTGTCCCACCTGCTGTCTAGAACATGGTCTGGGTCCCGGAGAGAGGAGCTCTGCCCTCTGCTCTGCCTCTCACCTCCAGTCTGACCCTCACTTCCCCAGGTGGAAGCAGCCAACCGGCCCCAAAGGCATTAAGGCTCCCTGGCCCTCCTCCCTGCAGTTCTCTAAGCACCTGGAAGGTGTCCCATACCTGTCAGAGTGCTGGGAGACACAAGCGTGGGACCCTCGGAGAGAGGGAATGCGGGCCTGTATCTGCTCCAGGTCCAAAGGTTCCAGGAGGAAGTCATAAGCCCCAGGGTGGACATCTCAAAGAACACTGTGACCGGACCACTATCACCCACTGGAGACCCTCCCGGAGAAAATGCATCAAAGGACAAGGGCCCTGCAGTTGGCGGTTACCAAATTCCTTTTAATGACTCCTAAGTGCTTCCTTACAACTTTCTATAAATCTTCCAGCTCATTCCCACTCTGGACTCTGCAAGCAACCTGATTAGGAGGCAATAACTGGTAGCAATATTGATATTTCCAGCTAATCGCGTTATTCATACCATAACCAGTCATACCACCTCGTAAACAGCTCTTATAGGACATTTAGCATGGCTAAGGCCAAACGAAGATCACACTGTTGCTAATTATATCTCTATAAACTTATTTTATGGCTGAGAACAGGGGCTCTTCCATCCTCTGATTACTCGGTAGGTCGCCAGAACCAGAAGAAAGTGGGAAAGACTCCGGGAGCACAGGCCCTCTGGGGATGATTCCTTAGGCCTAATTGTGGGTTGCAACAGCACAAGAGCTGTCTAGAGTTTTTTCTTAAAAAGAAAAGAACTGTAATTTGCAGGAGAGACTATCTCAGGCAGCAAGGAATGAGGGAGGCTGACACAGGGAAACTGCCAGGCTGAATTCCGGAGCTGGCCTTCTTGGGTCTGTAGGTCTAAGGGGCAGAGAGAGGCCCGGACAGGCCACACCCCAGCAGCTCATGTTGAGGTGGGGACAGCATGGGTGGCTGTACAACTGCATGGGGTTCTGCACCGAGCAGCCCCAGGATCACTTTTTGAAACTGCTCACTTTTCTTACTGACTTTGTGGTTTGCTAGTGTAGACAGGCTTGACTGAGGCTTAGGTTGTCTCAGGAGGCTAAGGGCCAACTTCAACTTCTCCTGCATTGTTTGGGAATCGTGGTTCCCAAATTAGGGTCAAAAGCTCTTACTCTGAAGGAAGCTGTGAATAAGAAAATAAATGCTTTGCTTTTTTTTTTCTTTTTCCTATTTCTAGCTGAGCTCAGACAATTTACAGTATTAAATGTCCCCTTGCACTCTGGAGAACTAGAACTGATTTTTTTTCTTCTTAAAATTTCTCATTGGGTTGCTTAGAAATTTCTCTAGCTGTTGTTATCAAGTTGTAAATTGCGGTTATGAGAATAATCGCAGATCAATTGCACTCATTCGAGGGAGGGCCAGGCCTGCAGGAGCGTGGGCAGTTGAGGCTTTTGACAAACCTTTATGGTAAATTATCTTTAGTTCAGGTTCAATTAATTAAGGATGAGTGTGGTCTCGGGCAAATCGCAAATGGGAATTCACCTTTTTTCTGCCTCTGGTGTGGTCCTCACTGCTGTTTACTAACTAACTAGTGTATCTCCAATTCTCTTCCTTATCTGCATCTCTTTACCTGTTTGGGGGGTTAAGCAAGGACATGGGACTTGTTTTGGCCAATCAAATGTGAGTGTGAGAATTATGTATTAGTTCCAAGTAGCTGCTTTAAAACAGGGCTTGGCAAGCTTTTTTCTATGAAAGACCAGACGTACAATTGGGCTTTGTGAGCTACA
>PVJX010018047.1:0-37251 GCA_004027295.1 Dolichotis patagonum
GCATCCTCAATGGCAGGATTCTGAGAGGGCAGAGATGGGACTATTAAATCCCCTCATCTGCACCTCATCTTAGCTCTCAGCAGCAGCTGGTGCTTCCTTCTCCTCTGCAGATGTCATTACCTGGGTAGCTGGGAGTTCTGCTGAGGTGATGGATAGGGTGAGCCCTACATCCTTGGAGGCTACTCTAGACATTGGTTTAGTGTAGCTAAAAGATACAGTAGGTGCAATGCATTTAGCTGGATTTAGCCAACTATGTTTAGTGGGGTCTGAAAGAATAAACTGACCAAAAAATTTTAAATAATCAATTTGAGGACAGAAGGTAATGATTTGGTCTTAGAATTCTGGGGACATTAGGCAGAAATTCCTTTTTAAAGAAAAATTGGAGACTAATATTTTATATAAACATAAATTGATTTTTATTATTTGCCTTTTAATCTATAAAATTAAAAAGTCACTGTAAAAGTTATGAAATTGAGAAGTAAAAACAAATTAAAATAATACTCAAGGAAATTTGACCTATAATCTTCTAGTTGTTAAAAATATACATTAAAATTTATTTAATTTTTAACAGAATATTAATGCACTTAGAGATCTGTAAGTTACTTTTTCATGAAATAGCAACATCTTTTCATGTTAATAAATGTGATTTTACTCTATTATTTAATATTGTTGCCTAGTATTCCACTGTACTACAATTTGTTTAACCAGTCTCTTTCATAGACATATTTCTGAAGTGCTTGTTTCCAGTTTTTCACGATCACAAAAATTTGTGAAAATTTTGTTTACATTCACCTATATTCTCTTGGGATAAATTACTAGAATCACCATCGGTGGTTCAGAGGACATTTCTAAGGCCTGTGATATGTATTGCCAGATTGTCTCCAGAATGACAGCACTAGCACATTCATTTACCACAAGGATATGAGAGGGGCCTATTCCCCAAACATGGAAGGGTTAGTTTAAGCAGCATTTTACAAGCTTGTGATTAACTTTCTTTCTATTGCTTTTCAACTCATCTTATAATGTCCACAGGCTCTCTGTTCTCTACCCACTGCACTGGTACTCTCAGAAAGCCAAGAGAGTAAGTAGAACCCATTAAGGGAACTGGTTCTGGCAAACTCTCAAGGAATTTCAATTTCATGCTGGAACGAGACGACACAAAGAACTGCCCATTCATTCTGTGCAAGAGGATATTTACATTACGTTTTATAACAGTCATAAATGAAAATGGCATTAATCTGCCAAGTTGTTGTTTTTAGAAGAGAAAAAGGGAGGAGGTGGCTGACCTACCAAAGAAAGCCCTGTGTCTGCCAGAGCTCTGCTGTGCATATGATTTTAAATAGCAGGGCAAAGGTGATGAAGACAGCTCAACATCTCTGTCTCCATGGCAACACCATCCCTGCTCTGAGCCTTTGACACAGCAGCAGGGACCAAAATACACTCCTCACACACAAGTGCACTGCAAGTTAGGAGTTTCTTTTCATTCCTTGTAAATACACAATTTAAAAATATGAGTAAAGATAAAGAGCAAATCATGCACAGCTAGAGGAAAGTCTTTAAAATGACTAAGTGAAGAAAATGAACATCCAAAGAGTTTAATGAAGGCTATAGCTTACACTTGCCATCTACAGGGTGAAGGCAAATTTTCCTTGTATGTGAGTAGAAAAAAATCTATGCACACATATAAGTGAGTGCATTAACATTTTTAAATGTCCTTTCCCTACATTTTTAATACAGGTCAATCTTGCTTTCAGCATAGCCACTTATGATTTAATCAATTAAAGTAGCCATCCAATTTACAAAGCTAGAAGCTCCTCATATGCTTAACCCAACAAAACTTCCAAGAAACTGCATTAGCCCTAACTTGTAGAAGGCATAATTGGCCCCTCTCAAGGTCAGTTAAAGCCTACAAGTGGTCACTTACGTACTTGAATCCTGTTGAGGTCTAACCTTCTATTTATTGTTAAGAGAATGTAGACTTGTGATAATAAACTTAGATTCTTTCTGAGCTGGTATTTCTGTTAACAGGTAAGTAATGTTCAAGATACCTGAAGTGATGATATAGCTATTAAGTCACTTAATATTTGATTCTTAGAATGTGCCTCAATAAATGTTAAAATAGATTAATGGTTACTAGTTTCATATTTTGTGTAAAGGCAAAATTCTCCTTGAATTGAGCATTAATATTTTCTTCATTATTTTTATTACCACATGATTTTCTCCTTGCTTAAAACATACGTCTTGTTTTGTTTTAGGTAAAGTCTCTTGAAAGTAAAGTTTTTTATAAAGTAATAAATGTAAAATTAGAGGTGGGGCATTAAAATTAAAAGTACAGCATAAATTCCTTCAAAGAGAGGATTTGCAAAGTGACTGGCATGGAGGAATGCTCAAGAAATATGAGCTATTGTTATTTTTCCATATGCTTTTTAGCATGAAGTCACTGTATCTATAAAATAATGTAATATGTGTTTGCTGCAGAAGTAATAATGAAAAACATTTAGACATTCACTGCCCATGTGGCAAGGAACTAGGAAAGGCCTTTAGATAGTAGCTTACAAAGAACTGAGGCCTCAATCCAACAGCACACAAGAAACTAAATCCTGCCAATAATCACATGAGTGTGAGCTCCGGAAGTAGATCCTTCCCAGCCAAGCTTTGAGATACCCTGAAGTAGAGGACCCAGCAAAGCCACACTCAGATCCCTGAAATGCGGAAATGGTGAGATCATGAGTGTGTTTTGTTTGAAGCTTCTAAGTGTTAAAGTGATTTACTACACAGCATAACAAACATACCCAGAGATAAGAATTTTTTTTGCTATGTATGTGTTGCAAATATCTTCTTACAAATTGGTTCTAGTTCACTCTTACAATTTGAAAATCATCATTCTAAAAGTTCTGAAGTTTAATGCAACCAAGCATATCATTTTTTTCTTTGAAGTTGGAATTTTTGTGTTTTATGTAGGAAATGATTCCCCCCATCCACAATGGCCACATAATTATTTATTATGTTTTTTCTAAAAAATTAAACTTTTATCTTTTATAGTTCAGTTTTTACTCCATCTGGAATGGAATTTTGTGTATAATAAAGCAGAGGTTTGTTTTTATGGTGCATAGTGATGTAAGGGTTCATTTCCATTCTTTCTCTTGGGATAAACAATTATCCCTAGATCTTAAATAAATCATCATTTTCTTTTCAATTGTGATTTTAACTTTCATGTATCAGGTTCCCATGTATGTATAAACCTATGTTTAGGGCACAATTCTCCCCATTGTTTAGGCTTTGCACAAGAGCACATCATCCTAATTATACAACTATATAATAAATCAAGATATTTGCGGGTCCAAATTTCTCCACTTGGTTTTTCTTCTTAGGAGCACTTTATCTATACTTGACAACTGTTCTTCATATACATTTGAGGAACAACATGCCAAGATCTAGCCTGGGATTTATGAAATTTAATCATCAATTGTGGGAATAGTGGTCTATTTGTAGTATCAAATCATCGTACCTATAAACATGTTATGTTCATAGACTTGGCTTATGTCTGTCTTCTTGAACATCTTTCAGTTTTATAATTTATTCCATGAAGTTTTCATGTATATTTTTCTCAGATTTATTCATATGTACCTTATATGCTTTTGTTACCTTTATAATTGGGATTATTTTAAAAATTATTTTCCTTATATAAAAAATGCTGGTGTATAAAAATGCAGTTGACTGTTATATACTGATAGAAGTTCCAATATTATAATTACATTCCAGAATTTGATAGATTTTTGTTTAACTTTCCAGAAATATATTTAAGGCATCACTTGAAATAAAACTATACTTGAATTATAATTATCTTCCAGTAATACTTCATATATTTCTATTCCCAGAGCTAATTTAGCCATTTTTCATATCAAAATGTACAATTAAGACTAGCCTTTCTTGTTTTATTTCTTCATTTCTAATTATTTGACCTTCTAGTTGCTGCCTTTATATTTACTTTGATTTCAACCAAATATTTCACCCCAATGGATTGCTATTATTATTTAATGGCTACTCTAAACAGCATTTCCAGAAGAAATTTTTCTTATTGCTTGATTTTTTCAGTTTTTATTAGCTGTTAACATTTCCAAATTTTCATTGCAGACATTCTTAGGCAAATCTGCCTCGTAAGGGATTACTGACTTTTATTGATAAATGAAAAAACTATTAGGAAAATTACTATAAATATATATTATACACTATATATTGTATTACTATATACTATATATATACATATATATACACATATATATAGAGAGAGAGAGAGAAAGAGAGAGAGAGACAGATTGTGATAAAACTACCCAGCTATCTTTCCTTTATCTTAATACCTCTTAATGCCAAGAAGATACTTAAGAAATATGAGAATTCTATGTATATGTGCCTTCGTGATTTTTCATTAGTTAGTGTTGTGGTCACTTTGTCATCACTGGGACACAATACCTGACACTTGCATTTTAAAGGAAGTGAGATTTATTTTTGGCTTGTAGTTCCAAAGTTTCAGTCAATTTTTGGCAGATTTAAACACAGAAACTGCATAGCAGAAGGGTCTGAGTAGAGAATAGCTGCTCCTGTCATTGCAGTCAGGAACAGAGTCAAGAAGAGAGTTAGGGAGAAAGACATACCTTTCCAGGCCACACCCCCAGTGATCCGCCTCTTCCAACCAGGCCCTATTTCCACTTAGCTATGGCACCCCATGATTCAGTCACCTTTCAGAAGCCCTTCCAGTGAGCATGTGAGGCTTTGGGGGGCCATCTAGACATAAACCATAACATTTCACTCCTGGCTCCACAAAGACTCACGTACATCTCTTTATGTAAAATGTATTTTGTCCATCTCTAAGAGTTGCCAAAGTCTTGACAGTTCCCGCATCGCTGAAAACTCCATGCCCAGAGTCTCCTTTGAGAATTAAGGCAAATCCTTACCTGTGAGCCTCTGTAAAAATTGAAAAGAAAGTTAAACACTTACAATGCACAACGGCATAGTGTAAATATCCACATTCCAAAAGGGAGGAACAGGGAGATTGAAAGGAATGGGACCAAAGCAATATCATAACTCAGCAGGGCAAACATTAAATCCTGTAGCATTAGACATTAAATCTCTGTCTAGTATGTTGCAGGGATATGCAGACTCCAAATGACTTGTCCAGCCCCACCTCTATTGCGCTGCCTGCCACAGCTCCTTGGTCCACTCCCTTGGGTAGACTCTGCTCATTGCCTCCTTCTTTCCTCACCCAAAGTTCCATGTTCCTGGACCCTCCAACTTCCTGGAGTTAGCATGCATTTTCAGCTTCACTCATATCTTCATGTACTGCTCTCTATAAGACACACTACTTGGCCTCCCAGGTCTTCTTCTGAAATCTGAGTGGTAGCCTCTCTGATCCACATTCTTGCATTCTACATGACTATAAAACAAGCACCACAAGATGCCACGGTCTGCTGCCAGCTGAAGAAGTACCTGGGCATCCATAGATTATAGCTGAAGAGGTCTCTGTGTGACTGAATTGCTGAGCATTGTGAACTGAATCTCAAAAAATCAATTCCCTATGTAGCTGTTCTTGATCAGAGTATACCAGGGTTTCTCAAAACAAAGTCTGTCACTTTTTCATCTGTTAGCCTAGGAAGGGTAAAACCTTGTAGATTCTTCATATTACCTTAAATCATATATTCCGTTGTCCTAGGAAGTACTTAGATGTGTTACATTAATATTTTCATCAAGGATGCTTCACTTTGTTCCAACTTTGCAGGCCCTTCCTTTCTAACAAAACTGAAAACATTTTAAACGGGCTTTTTGTTCCTGTTTCTCAGTATGAATCTTGTGAAAACTAGCAAGTAGTACCCATGCCCACAACCTAAACATTGAACTACCTTAACAATTTCCTTTCCCAGATTAATTAGCCTCAGTCTCCAACAAAGCCTCAGGATGTGAGTAAATTTTCGGCCAGAGTATAATACATATTTCCTGGAGTTCAACTGCCAGTAGAGTCCTTGTTCCCCACTGAAATCTTCTGAGCCTGGTCTTTACCATCTACTTTTTTGTCAATGTTCTGATTTCTGAGCTCTGACTAGAATTTCCCACAAAACTTTTCCTAACTTTGCCCACAGGTCAGTTCCAAAGGCTTCTGAACCATATGGTCAGGTAGCATCACAGAAATCACCCTGGTTCTCTGATACCAAAGTCTATCTTAGTTATTTTCTTGTTTCTAGGACACAATAAACAAAGTACCTGGGATACACAACTCAAAGGAAAAGAGATTTATTTTGGTTCACAGTTTAGTATAGGCACTGCCAAAGTGAGCACTGGCTCACAGTTTAGAAGCTTCAGTCCATGTTTGGCAGTCTTAAACACAGAAACCACATGGTTGTAATTAGTTTCTTCACCTATAAAATGAGGTCCAAGAAGAGATCTGAAGAGGGAGACATGTACTTACAGGTCACACCCTCAATAGTGTGCCTCTTCTGACCAGGACACATAGGAACTGAGAACATAACATTCCTCACCACATTGCTTTATCTTCATCTGTTGTTCAATCTCCGGGTATGTGAGCACAATTGTGATTACATTTAGGTCCCACCTGGGTAATCCAGGGTAATCCCATAACAATATCCTTAATTTAATCACCTCTACTGCAAAGTGCCTTTTACCACATAAGTAAAATCACAAGTTCTAGGGATTTTTACTTGAATATCTTTGGGACTATTATATAGCTGAATACAAATCTTTAATTGAAATTTAGCATTTCCGTACTTTATAAATGTAGACAACAACTCATAACAGTATTACCAGTACCCGAGACTTTGTCACCAATAGAAATTGCAAACACTTTCCTTATTTTATTAGTTTTTGCAGGTATCTTGAACTTAGGGAAGTCATTATACTCATCCAATCTTGTTAGTGAATGTATTTCTTAAAATGCCCACATAGTACTTTTCGTAAGTTTAGTTTTATAAAATATGTTTTCCATAAGTAGAAATGGTTTTCTTGGTAATCTGACATAGTTTACTTTGTGTAATCAAAATTTAAATCTGAGAAATACTCTTTAGCTTTCTCGCACTGGGATAAAAGCCCTGCCCTAAAGCATTGTTACCATCTATACATCAAGTCTAGATTGAGGCCTTGTCTGCCTCTGGCCTGAAAGGAAGCAGGAAGAACATTGGGCAAAGGCATACAAAATGTCTTTAAGCCTAGTGCTGAAGGGCCACATGTTATTTCTATTCATATTCCATTTTCTGGAGCATTTGTGCATATCAGAATCCCCTGAAGGACTTGTTAAGAACAGAGGCTGCAAGACCAACTCCCAGAGTTTCTGATTCAGTTGGGTGTGGTGGAACCTAAGATTCTGCATTTTTAACAAGCTCTCTGTTGATGTTGATGTTTTAAGAATCATTAGTCTACAGTTAGCATAAAATGACATGGCACAAATGACTACAATGAGTGGGAGGGAATATGTACACAGTCATGTTTAAATATAATGTACCTGGACAGAGAGGCTCACATATAAGAACATGGGGGAGGCATTAACATACATGGCAACTTCATTCCTAAGGAAGAAGAGGAGGCTGGATTTTGGTGACCTGCTATTAAGCTTCATGATAATCCCCTTCTTCCCTGCTCTGACTTTCTCATGAGGTATATAAAAATCCAAGGCTCCTCCCAAGACCCAGATACCCAAGGCAAGTTTGTCCAATTACAGGGAGAGCTGTCTTTGATCACATTCTCCTTACCCTGTGTGCTTGGGAGTGTTCAGGAGCAGCTCTCATGAGACCTAATGGGAATATATCTATTGTCCAAACTGTGGTCTCAGGAATGGTATAGAAATACAATTGTTTTTATGAGGATAAAAATGGAAGATTTTATTTTTGATAACTGCATATTAACTATACAGAAAAATCGATTTCATTTTGGTACATTCATACATGTATATCATGTGCTTTCATTATCCACTCAGCTTTACACCCTCCCCACCCCTTTCCTCTTCTCTAATAGTCTCTCTTCTACTTTCCCGTCATCTATATTTCTCTAATATTTTGAGATTCCACATATGAAAGAAAACATGATATTTGACTTTCTAAGTCTGACTTATTTTGCTTAATATGATGGTCTCCAGTTCCATCCATTTTCCTGAAAATTATATGATTTCATTGCTTAGGAAATACAGCTTTTGAAGTAAGACTCAGTTATCCTTATTGGCAGCCATACCTATATAGCACAAGAGAAAAATTGGCATCTTTTCTGGTTTATATCTAAAATGTCTCCCAAAAGGTTCATGTGTTCATAGAGGGGGTTTTTGGAAGGTGTTTAGATCACAGGACCACTAACCTCAGCAATGATGAATTCATAGGTGAATGTGCTATTAGAAAATGGGACCTAATAGGAGGAAGTAGGTCACTGGGGCGGGGGGGGGTGCCTTCGGGGGTTATGTCTTTTCCTCTGGATCTTCCCTTGTTCTCTGTTTGCTGAGCAGCTTCCCTATGCCATACCCTTCTACCATGACATTTCTTCCTTGAATAAACCTTTCCTTGAGTGAAACTCAAAATAAACCTTTCTGTCTTTAAAATGTGTATGTCAGGCACTATGTCAGGAACTATGTCAGCAACATAATGTTTTATGCAGGATCCCGCACTGCTCTCATGAATATAAGGAACCTCAGTAATGAGCTAGTGCAACAAAATAGTAAAAAAGAATACTTGCAGGTTACCAGTAAGATGACATAATATAATCAGGTTGGTTAATATTACAGAAGGAAGAAGTCTACCATCCACAGGAAAGCTCTGGCCTGGATCTAGGTTCCATAATCAAATTGGAGCTTCTCTTAAATAGTCCATGTGCTTCCTCGGCACCACTGATTCTACCAGATTATCTGTCTTGAGTCACTTGTACTAAGTACCTTGGTGTAGTAAACAGATTTTCAGGAATGCCAGCATGACAAGCACTAGTGTGGAAGACTGAGAAAGTTAAAAATCTTCTTGGCTTTTACATTGCCATCTGCCAAATAAAGATTACAACACCATCACCAACAGAGTGAAAATAAAACCCACATAATGGGAAAGAATTTTAGCCAGCTGTCCCTCAGACAAAGGACTTATATCTAGAACATATAAAGAACTGAAAAAATATTCAAAGACCCAATCTAAAACTGGGCATCTTAGATGAACACACACTTCTCAGATGAAAAAATACAAATGGCAAATAAATACATGAAGAAACGTTCAGTGCCACTGGTCTTTTGAGAAATGCAAATTAAAACAACACTGAGATTCCATCTCCAGCAAAAATGGCTGCCATCAAGCAATCAACCAATAACAAATGTTGGCAGGGCTATGGGAGAAAAGGAATACTTCTTCACTGTTGTGGGAGTGTAGACTGGTGTGGCCACTGTGGAAATCAGTGTGGAGATTCCTCAAAAAACTAGGATTGGAAGTCTCATTAATCCAGGTATTCTCCTTCTTGGTATTTTCCCAGAAAAGATGAAAATGTCATGCCACAGTGATATATGTGCCCCAATATTTATAGCAGCATAATTTGTAATAGTTAAATCTTGGAAACAACCAAAATGCCCATCACCCACAGAATGGATAAAAAGGATGCAGTATTTTTATACAATAGAACATTACTCAGTTATAAAAAAGGATAATATTGAGGCTTTTATAGGTAAAGGGATGCAACTTGAGACCATACTCTTAAATAAATCAAACTAACATTTATAAATATCATATTGTCTCCATAGTGTAACACATAATAATAATAGGCCTGCATTCAGTGGCACGAGCCCAAGGCCTACACAGTAAACTGCATCCAGCTGTGCAAACTCGACACCTCACATAGAACCTGGTAGGACCCCACCTAGCACCCACAATCAGCTTCAGACATTTGGTTAGGTCCCTTGGATCCTGGTTGGGGCCAGTCCACCGACCTCAAGGGCCAGGGAATTGTCTGCCCTCAGCAGCACAAGCTGAAGGCCTGCACGGCAAACTCCATCCAGCCATACAACTGTAGCACCTTTATTAAAATATGGTAAGGTTCCTCCTAGCAACCCTAAGCAGCTGTGGAGCTTTGGTGCACCATGTGGCATAAGCTGAAGGCCTGCATAACATACTCCATCTAGGTGTTCAGCGTTGGTATGCCACTCAGAACCTGGTAGAGTCCCCCTCAGAAACCTCAAGCAGCTGGGGAGCTTCATAGTACCATGTGGGGTTTGCTGAAAGCCTGCCCAGCATACTTCCCATATTTGAGGAGCCTTTAAGTGCCACTTGGGACCTGGTAAGGCCTGACCAATGACCTCCACTCAACTGGAGAAACTCCTTGCAGTACGGACAGATATCCTCAACCCAGAAAGCAACTTAGACCTTGCATTCAGCTTCTCTAGGGGAATACAGGAAAATGACAAAACAAACGAGCAAAATACAATCTCAAACCTCCAGCCTATCCCAAACATGCCTAGGAGACATGGACATAGAAGAAAATGTAAGCCATACACCTGAAACTTCTGAAATGATAGGAACTGAAGTAAAAAACTATGAAGCTGTAAAGGAACTCAGATCAGAAATAATCTCCCAGGTAAAAGATGAAATGATAAACATCATTAAAAAAATGTTGAACTCATCTAAAGAAAACATAGTTTAAAAAATTGAGGAGCACTGCAAAAAGATGGAAACTCTGAATGAACAATATAAGAAAGAAACAGAATGCATGAAATAGAGTCAAAGAGATACCCAGGAAATCAAAAATTCCATTGAAAGCTGGCAAAAATGCCTCAATAAAAGTGAAGATAGACTTTCAGACCTCAAAGACAAGATTGCAGCTAGTGAACAGGTAAATAAATATCTTTTAAAAATAAAAAAGAATCAGGAAATAACAATTCAACAGTTGCAAGATGATGCAAATAAAAACAATATAAGATTGACAGGTGTAAATGAAAAAGAAGGTGACAACATATATGATATCAAAAGACTATTTACAGAAGCAATGGCTGAAAATTTCCCAAACATGGGAAAGGAAACTGACATACAGAAAAGTGAATCATATAGAACTTCAATTAGCCATGACCAAAATAAATCTACACCCAGGTATATAATAATCAACATCCCAGAAATTCAGCATAAGAACAGAATATTAATAGCTTTTAGAGAGAAGAGACAGATTACCTATAAAGGAAAGCCCATCAGAATCACAGCAGACTTCTCAACACAAACAATGAAGTTAAGAAGAGCACAGAGTGAAGTATTTCAAACCCTAAAGGATAACAACTTCTAACCCTGATTGATGTACCCTGCAAAACTCTCCTTCAAATTTGATGGAAAAATGGGGTATTTCCATGACAAAGAACAGCTGAAGAACGTCATGACCAAACCAACCTTCCAAGGAATAAAGAAATATATTTTAGATAGACATAAAAATAACTATGACTTCAAGAACACCAACAGGAAAAAACCACTAAGCAAGGCAAACAATTAAACAGAGGGGAAAGGTAAAGAACCAACAGCATAAACATGATATAACAAAATAAGCATATATATGTCAGTTATAACCATTAATGTAAATGGCCTCATTTCATCAATTAAAAGAAACACCCTGGCAGAATGGATCAAGAAACAACATTCAACCATATGCTGTATACAGGAAACCCATATAGCCCAAAAGGAAATTCATAGACTAAAAGTTAAAGGATGGAAAACAATACTTCATGCAACAGGAAACTAAAAAAAAAGCAGGAGTAGCTATTCTGTTTGCAGACAATGTGGACTTCAAACAAAGAATGATCAAAAGAGATAAAGAAGGTCACTATATACTAGTTAGGAGAAAACTTCAAGAGGAAGCGACAACAATCTTAAATGTACATACACCAAATACAGGAGCACTGAACTACATAAGACAAATATTAATAGAAATGAAAACTGAAATAAGCAATGACACAATTATAATGGGAGACCTTTACATCCCATTGACACAAAGAGACAGATCAACCAGACAGAAAATTAAAAAAGAAATAACAGAACTGAATCAAACTTGTGAACAAATGGATTTAGTGGACGTGTATAGAGTGTTCCACTCAACAACATCAAAATACACATTCTTCTCAGCTTCACATGGGAAATCCTCTAAAATAGACCATATACTAGCCCATAGAATATTCTTAAGTAAATGCAAAAAATTGAAATTATTCCATGCATGTTATAGGATCATAGTGCCATGAAATTAGAAATTAATGACAAAAGCAACTGTAAAAATTCCATAAACATATGGCAATTAAATAACACACTCTCGAACAATCAGTGGGTCACAGAGAAAATTAAAGAAGAAATTAAACAATATCTATAAGCAAAGAAAAATATAAATACAACTTACCAGAACCTGTGGGATGCAATGAATGCAGTCCTCTGAGGGAAATGTATTGCAGTGAATTTTCACATTAGCAAAACAGAATGAACACAAATAAGCAACCCAATGCTACACCTCAAACACCTAGAAAAAGAAGAGCAGGTAAAGCCCAAAGCCAAAAGAAGGGAGGAATTTATAAAGATCAGAGCAGAAATCAATGCAATAGAGACTAAGAAAACAATGCAAAAAATTAATGAATCAAAGAGTTTGTGCTTTGATAGAATAAATAAAATTGATAAGCCACTGGCCAACCTTATTTTTAAAAGGAAAGAAAAAATCATATTCATGCAAAAGGAATAAAAAGGGCAAAATCATTATACATCCTGTGGAAATACAGAAGATCATCAATACCTACTTCAAAAACCTTTACTTTCATAGGTTTGATAACACAGAAGAAATAGATTCATAGGAACATATGAATTACCAAAGATGGATCAAGAAGATGCAAAACTGCTGAATAACCCAATTTCAGTTAATGAAATTGAAAATGTAATTAGAACCTTACCAACAAAGAAAAGCCCAGGTCCTGATGGATTCACTGCTGAATTCTATAAGAAATTTAAGGAAGACTTAATGCAAACACTCCTCAAACTCTTCAATGAAATTGAAAGGGAAGCAAGTCTCCCTAACTCATTCCTGGAAGCAAGTATTACCCTAATACCAAAACCGGAGAAAGACCCAACCATAAAAGAGAACTACAAGCCAATCTCCCCAGTGAACATAGATGCAAAAATTCTCAAGAAAATACTTGCAAACAGAATTCAGCAAATCATCAGGAAGATCATACACCAGGACCAAGTGAGATTCATCTCAGGAATGCAGGGATGTTTCAACATATGAAAATCAATAAATGTAATGCGCCAAATAAATAGAGGCAAGTGATCTGCCATGATCATTTCAATATATATAGAAAAAGCTTTTGATAAGGTCCAACACTCATTCATGATAAGAACCTTACAGAAAATCAGAATAGATGGGATTTTCCTCAATCTGATAAAAGCCATTTAAGGCAAACCAACAGTCAGTAACATATTAAATGGTCAAAAACTGCAAGCTTTTACTCTGAAATCTGGAATAAGACAAGGATGCCCATTATCACCAATCCTATTCAATATAGTGCTGGAAATATTAGAGCAATTAGATAAGAGAGAGAAATAAAAGGAATAAGGAAAGGAAAAGAAGAAGTTAAATTATCATTATTTGCAGATAACATGATACTCTACATAGAAGATCCCCAAAACTCCATTGAAGGACTTCTAGGTATCATAACCAAATTGCATAATTTAGCTGGATACAAACTAAACACCCAAAAATCAGTAGCATTTCTGTACAAAAACAACAAACTCATTGAGAGAAAATTAAGAGAACCACACCTTTCACAATAGCATCCAACAAAATGAAATACTTAAGAATCAATCTAACCAAGGAAGCAATACTCTGAAAAAAGAAATTGAAGTAAATCTCAGAAAATGGAAAGACATTCCTTGTTCATGGATAGGAAGAACAAACATTTTGAAAATGGCCATTCTCCCAAATTTGTTATACAGATTTAATGAAATTTCAATCAAAATACTATTAGCATACCTCACAGATCTAGAGAAATCATTCCTAAAATTCATCCGGAACTAGAAGAGACCTATATTAGCTAAGGCAATTTTGGGCAACAAAAGCAAAGCAGGAGGCATCATAATCCTTGACTTGAAGTTATACTACAAAGCTACTGTGATAAAATCAGCATGGTACTAGAATAAAAACAGACCTGAAGATCAATGGAATAGATTGGAAGATACAACCACAACCACAAACACACTCAACCACCTTATCTTTGACAAAGGGGTCAAACATGTTCACTGGAAGAAAGATAGACTCTTTAATAAATGGTGCTGGAAAAACTGGCTCTCCATATGCCAAAAACTAACACTAGACCCACGCCTATCACCGAGCACTAAACCAAAGTCAAAATGGATCAAAGGTCTAAATGTTATAATAGAAACACTAAATCTGATAGAAAACAATATAGGTAGAAATCTTGAAGACATAGGGGTTGACAGAGAATTCATGAACAAAAATCAAACTGCACAAGAAATACTTCCCAGAATCAGTAACTGGGATCTAGTCTTATTAAAAAGTTTTTGCATGTCAAAAGAAATCTCCAACAGAGTGAAAAGAAAACCCAGAAATTGGGAAAAAATCTTAGTCAACTGTCCCTCAGACAAAGGGCTTCTATCTAGAACATATAAAGAATGTTAAAAGATCAGGCCCCTGAAATTCAAAGACCCAATCAAAAATGGGCATCTCAGATGAATACACACTTCTCAGCTGAAGAAATACAAATGGTAAATAAATACATAAAAAATGTTCAGCATCATTGGTCATTAGAGAAATGCAAATTAAAACCACAATGAGATTTCATCACACTCCAGAAAGAATGGCCAGGATCAAGAAAACCACAAATAAAAAATACTGGAGAGGCTGTGGGGAAAATGGAACTCTTGTGCACTCTTGGTGGGAATGTAGACTGGAGCAACCACTGTGGAAACCAGTCTGGAGGTTTCTCAAAAAGATGAGATTGGAGGTCCCATTTGACCCAGCTATTCCATTTCTGGGCATATTCCCAGAAGAACTGAAAAACATCATACTACAGTGATACATGTGCACCCATGTTTATAGTAGCACAATTTGTAATAGCCAGATCTTGGAAACAACCTAAGTTCCCATCAACTGAGGAATGGATAAAAATGTTGTGACATTTTTATACAATGGAGTACTACTCAGCTATAAAGAATGATCACATTGAGATATTTATAAATAAATAGATGCAACTTGAGACCATACTCATAAGTGAAATAAATCAAACTCACATGTGTAAATACCATATTTCTCCCTAGTGTAAGAAACTGAAAGAGTAAATAAGATACAAAATCTTCAATAAATATTGTGCAAGGGTAAGAAACTATGCAAAGGGGAAAAAGTAACTCAGAGAAAAGGAAAAAACAAGGAAGGAAAAAGAAAAAAGATATAAATTTGTATATAAACACTTAAGATAGATAAGATGATTGTGCTACTAATTCTATTAGTTCTTGGAACAAAACAGTTAGCATTCATAGGATTGGATCAATTTGCATGTTTATATCTGGTAATCTAAGTAACTATTCTGAAGGTAACTATGCAAAATAACAACCTCAGTTATGTTCCTACCACCTTGTTTTGAAAGCCTGTATTGTCATTGTTTTGGGTTCTTTGTTATTGTTATATATTTTTCTCTTTTGTTTCTTGTTTTTCTTCTAATTTGATTTGTATTGTTTTGTTTTTCCCTTGATTGCAGAAAGGATAGATGTACATGTAGAGGCTTATACATGCCTAGAACTTCTCTTAAAGTGTTTATAAAAATTGATTTTATTATGTGTGATGGTATGAACAGCTACTTTGAAGAAAACAAGATATTATGGTAGCCATTGTTGATTTCCTATCATCTTGTTGTGAAGTCCAGTAATGCTTTTATTGTTTGTTTTGATTTGGTTTAGTCTGTTTTGTATTATTTAATTTCAATATGTGTGAAGGCTATGGACAGCTATTTTGAAGAGAACAAAAGATATAATGGTAGCCATTGTTGATTTTCCTATTGTATGGTTTTAAAGGCCTCTAATGCTTTCATTCTTTTGTTTTGAACGGTTTTATACTATTTTGTATTGTTTGAATTAATTGTATGTGAAGATATGGACAACTGTTTCGAAGAAAACAAGAGCCATTATGTTAACCACTGTGGATTTCCTGTTGTCTTGTTTTGAAATCCTGTGTTGATTGCATTGTTTAGTTCTGATCTTCTTTGTTCTGCTTGGTTTTGTTTTGGTTCATTCCCTTTAAAATAAGAAATTTTAAAAAATAATAATAAAAAACTGAAAGTAGCAAGATCCAAAATGTACAATAGATTTTGTAACAACAAAAGGGAAAAAAGTGCTCTAAAGGAAAGAACAACTGGGATAGGTGAAAAGAGAAAAGGAAGAAATGAAAGGATTATATGTATGTAGGTATACACATATAACTCTATACGTGTATATGTGTACAAGATAACTATACTACTGATCTCTGTTAGTTCATCAGAAAGAACAGTTTGAACTGTCATTGTTTGATCATTTTTATGCCTAGATCTTTTAACCTGAACAATTACTTCTAAGATAACAGTATGTAATATATTAACTAATGTTGATTTCTTACTTTTTAAATATTCTATATTATTGCTATCCTTTTTTTCTGGTTTGCTTTTTAACATAAATAATAAAAAAGATTGCATCACCAGTCCCAAAGAAAAATCAGTTTGGCATATCAGAAATAGTGCAGACTCTGAGGTCAGACCACTTGAGTCCAATATATGAAAATGTAGGATAGTTACTGAATCTCCTTAAGCTTCAGTCTTTTCATTTTGAAAGTGAGGAGGATTATATTAGTCTTACAAAATAAAGGTGGAAGCTCTAATCGCACTGGTAAAGCTATCTAGTGCAGTAGATAACCAAATATAGACACTCAACTAATCATCACTAGTATCATTCCCTTTGCTCCTTTGAATGCCTTGCTTGAGGAGAGTCTGGGTATACCATCATGATAATTAGAAGCAGAATAATAGGAAGTTATTGACATATGCAGCATAATAAAAGATGCATTTAGAGTAGCAATAGATTAGCTATGACAATAATAACCTCTATATGAGTACTAAGGTCCAAGTAATGGGAAAAAAAGAGAAAACGTGGGCTAAATTGTAAAAAAAAAAAAAGGTAAGCTTAGTAGGGGGAAAATATACTTCTATCCATCACGACTCTCTAGGTATCAATTATTTTCCTCAAGGGTTAGACAAGGAGTGTAAAGCTGGAGTTCTTTATAAGAAAGGCTGGAACTCTCCCTGTTTCTTTTCTTAAAACAAATCTAATAGGTGAAATTTGTATGGGAAACTTCATGAGCTGTAATTGTAATTTCAAGAATCACTATTCCAAGAGCCCTTGAAACCACTAATAGAGAGAAATCTGGGTCTTTTGGTTCATTCTGCTATTTCCTTTCAGATCATTAAAGTTCCTTACAGGAATGGCAAACAGTTGTTTTGATTTGAGGTGCAGTGGCCCTGGACCAGAGAAGAGAAAAGCTTCCTTTCTATGCAGGCTGGCTGGTACTAGTCAGGTGAGAAAGGAATTTTCCCCCAACAAGCACTTTAAGCTGCCTATGCTGTTCCTGATTAACTCAGGAGAGCAGAGCCCAGGAAAATGCTTTTCATTCCAGTTAAGCTCTTTCTGGCTCTCTCTCTCTTCTTCCTCAATTCGAAGAATCTAAAGATGTATTCTCTGAAGTATCCTGGTCTGTCTTACACAGAGAGGGGTATTCAGTCCCACGAAAGGAATTTAGAAATGATTCCTTCTGGATGGCACTTGACTCAAGGGATTTCTGTCTTTCAGCATCCTCAGAAGGTGAAGACAATTCTGATTTCTGTGTCACTGGAGAAAAATTGAGGCTGACAGCCATTAGCAGTGGGAAATTGCAATAACGACATCAAAAGAAACCCAAGAAACATGTCTGAGGCAACACCATTTTCCATCTGTATATTTCCCCTAGACTAATCTCTCTCTCAGTCACCCAGTTTGAGTGATAATACGTCCTTGGTGCTGAGCAAAGCACGTTGATTTCATCTATTCTGCTCTCTGTGTTCCTAAACTGGGGAGGGCAAGACTGGAAAATGATGGCGGGGATAGTAAATTTTTGTTATTTATTGGCAGGACTTTCTATGCCCTTTGCTAAAAGCTCTCATTGGGAAAAGCCGGCAGCAAGGAGGAAAGTATTTCTTTAGCATAGTTGTCATTTTTCAGTGAATGGAATGTAGTTAAAAAGGTCATAAATGCTGCCTCTATCTATTCACAGAGTAGTATCATCACAAGTACCAATATTTCATGTTGAAGTTAAAATCAATTAATTCTTTGAAATTTCCTGTTTTCAAGTAAGTGGCTACAATGGGGCTACCTTTCAGAGCTGTGTTAATTGTAGGGCTGGCAATCTTTAGGGGCTCATTTAAAAATTAGCATCTTGCAGATCAAAAGTAGCGGCATGTGCTTCCCAAATTACTGAAAGCTGGTTTCATGTCTGGCCATAAAAATACAAATCGACCTTTTTTTTTTTACTCTGTGTTGGTTCAGAGAGCAGCTGTTTATGATATAAAAAAATATATCATGGCTGGCTGCTTTACAGCATCTACTATAAATATGGGGGGTATTTTATTCATCTGAAGAAAACTATGAATTGGATCAAGACAAGTTAGAAGAAAAAGCAGGAGTTTCAATTTGAGTGAGTGTCACAACACATGGACCAGGTGGAGGATTTGAGCCCTGGACTGATTTTCTGGCAGAAACCTCTCTGCCTTTCCACTAGTCCCCCCACCTCCAGCTTGTGGGATTCCCCAGAACCATGATCTTCACTAAAGAATTCATGTCCTCCAATATATTGGCGATTATGGGGAAATGAGGAGCCATTGTTGTTTACTGAAGAATTGGTCTCACGGAATTTCTATGTAAACCAATTATTAAAAAGTCATTATATAGAAGCTACCTTATGCAGCACAAATGTCCCTCACATCAGGAAACATCATGTCAGAATTCCCAATACAACATGAAGTCAATTCCAGTGTCAGAAAAAGGTGAGCCTTTTCATTTCAGGACCTTAGACTGTTTGTTCATTAGAATAAAGTCTGATTCCCTATAATCCAACTGTACTTGCTTGGTTATGATTTCTCCAGCTCTACATACATAATGTTTTATTTATATTAGGTCAACCCAAATTTGGCCTGAGGCAGCCTCCATATGAGTCCTTAAATAAGGCCCTACAACCTCATTTAGTACATAACAAACTGAAAACCCAGCTTAGGAATTTGCCTTTGTAACAAATGGCTGAGTCTCAGCCAGTCACAGCAGCCAAGCTTCAGTCAGTCATAGACAGCCAACTGTTCAAACCCAGTTCAAATAAGACAAATGCCTAGCTATAGCCAATTTATCAGTCTTCATACCTCACTTCCATTTTCTGTATGTCACCTCCTTTTCTCTGGCTATACATATAACCTGCACATATGGGCAGTGTTCTCTGAACCATTTTTTGTTCAGACCATTGCCCAATACTAGAATCACAAATAAAATCCAATTAAGATCCCCCAAACTAGATTTGTTGTAATTTTGTCATTTAACATTTATATCCTGCCTTGTTCCATAAAGGATTTGAGGTAGTTCACAAAAAATAAAATGTATATTGTATCAAAAAATAAAAGCAAAAACCAGAGAGAATCAGATAAAGAAAAAGGCTAGAGAATTATATAGCCAGAATCCAAATTCAAACCAGAAATATATTTCATATAGTCTGACAGAGTCCTCAAATAGAGAACAGAATGAAATGTATTAGATGACATCCTTGACAATCTTCCTATAATTGGTAAAAGAATACATTTCCTCTAATGTTTTTAGCAATGATACTGAGTGCAGGCAGAAAATATAAGACTGAAGTGTTGTTCAGTAAAAAGGAATTCAATAAGAGGACAAACAATGAAATACAAATAAGTCTGAAAAGTTTTAACTCCAAGCTTTTCAAAAGTACATTTGCATGTATGCATCTTTGTGGGAAATGAGCAGACAGAGTTGTGGGGTGTGAAGCCACAGATCAAGTATGGCGTATTATCTCGAGGTGTTAAATTTACTGGAAGAAAGAAAGTAAATAAACAGACTAGTCCATAATTTCAACACATGCAGACATAGACCAGCAGCTTTGCTATCACCTGGGGCCTTGTCAGAAATTCAGAATTTCAGTCTCATCCAGAGACCTACAGAATTGGAGCATTTTAACAAGATCCTCAGGTGATTCATACACATGAAAGATTGGGAAGATCCCATTCAGTCCTTTATTTTTTGTTCAGGTATATACTTCCACTATGGAATGAAATTTAAAGTACAATTTTCACAGATAATATGACAAACTCAAGAGAAAAATCCTCATTGATGATCAGAAGTTTAGGGATGCCCCTCTAGACAGGCTAGGAGACAGAGAACACAAGCTCTTCTGACTTCAGGGTAAGGATGGGAATACTGGAGAAGCATGGTTCTAATTTGCTAAAAAAGAAAATTGCAACTCTTCAAGTATTTAAAAACAGCTCTGAAGTCTTAATACTCTCGCCAAGATTTTTCTTTTGTTTCTTTTTTTAAAGAAGATTTATTTAATATGACATACTCCTTGGTTTCAATCATGTTCCATATTGAAGGTTACTGACAATGGTAGTCTGAAAACTCACCCTCTGAAACAAAAGGTGCTGATTTATCCTATTTGCCAATTACAATGGTGTAAATGCTCTCCAACCACAATCCACAGTAGGCTACCAAGGATTTAACAACCAGTTCACAAAATTCCTAAAGCAGTAGCAATCTCTAGCAAATGAGTACAAGCCAGCTCCAGCACACCGTTGTTTTCAGATCCTTTTCCATTCTAGCTGCCTGTCTCAGATCCATTGCAGTTTGTCAGCCTGCCCTAATCTAAGTACAATAACCCAGACAGTCTGGCAGGTACCAAATACAATTGAATTAGCCTTCCCATTACGCTGTAATTAATGTAGTTCAAGATAACATTTGAAACATAGCAGTCATGCACACTTTTTCTCATGACGAGTTCATAAATTAAAGGTGCTAACACTCCTCCAACCAGTACACTAATGTTAATCCATGCCATTTTCATACTGTGCTTGCATAGTTTAATTTTAAACAAAAGTACATGCATTTACATGCATCTGTATTTCATTTAATCTTATTCATGTTAACCCTTCATTCCTGTTTGTTGAGAACCTCCTGAATTCTGAGTCTGCCACTGGCCATGGAATCTCTCTCTGTTGTGCAACTTCTACAAACTTGCTGAAGTTTTATCACAAAAGTGTTTAGTATAGTCTTTGATAAAAAGTAATATAAGACAAGGCTTAAATGGAAGGCCCCTACAACAGTATTAGAGGTCTTTGAGGTTGAGATTCAAGATCAGACATAAATCCATGTATTTATTCCATCATCCAAACCATATATTTTGCTTGTCATCCACAAAAATATAATACTAGTCTTGAAATAGTTTGCTGAGATACAGATGCATTGTATATAAAGCATCTTTCTTATGGGCAGTTTTAGTAATACTATCTGAAAAGTGAAATAGAGATTGAGTGTGATTTTTAAAGAATTTATTAATAATCATAACTTTCTATTTTAGGTGCCTCAAAATTAACCATTTGTCACTTATAATTTCTCCAAGCATCAATGTCCAGATCAGTGGATTGGTACTGTAGTGTTTTCACTTACTCTTGTAATGTTTTCACCAAAACAGGAAACTAAGCAAACTGGGAAAGGCTAGTACTTGGCATTAGATTGTGACTATGATGTTTGTGCAATTGGAGACAATTTGAGTAATCAAGGGAAGTTTTGACCAGTAGGCAAAACTTGGTGTGTGGAGAGTATAATTCTACATAATACTTTGGTGCAAACAATGAATGTCATGGAAGTTTCTCCAGCTAACAGGGACTAGAATGGGCAGGCAAGTGGTGCCTAGAAAGAGTCTTTGTATAATGGCCCATGGAGAGAAGACACTGTGGTATGAGGGTTTTCTGTCAGCAAGTTGCAAGCTCAGGACCCAAAACAGACTCCAATACTCACATTATGGATCGATAGAACAAGAAAGGCCCTGTGTCCCAGAACCAGAGTACAAATTGAGGACTAGACTGGTTACCAGGAGGATATGATGGCAGATTACCAATGACTGAACTGGGACCTCCCTGACTGAAGTCACCCTTCTCCTAGTGCCTAACTTGGGCTGAACTTTCAAGTGGGCATAAGATTATTCCCAGCTGTGAGAAGAGGAAGGATGAAAATACAGAAAACTAGGCAGATCCTAAAACCTTTAACCTTTTAACCTGTGAGCAATATACTTCTCTGGCAATTCAGAGTCAGACTCCTGAGTAACATGACCTAGCTCCCATCCTGGCTCTACTACTTACGAGATACAGATCTTAAGCAGGTTCTCTGTGCCTCTGTTTCCACATCTGAAGAGTAGAGCTTCAGTACATATCTCACAATGTTATTATGAGAAATCAATTGGTTCAAATATGAAAAACATTCAGAACCAGTTTCTGGCACCTGGTAAGTACCATCTTACTATTAGTATAAGTTGCCTTTTCCAGTAGGAAAGTCTAGATATGCGCCAATCCTTCAGTGTCTCTTCTCTGCTCCATAATTTTCCTGGTAACCTATCACTCTCCTGTTATCTCGTCTGCATGTCCTTTCAGTGACTTCACATTTAATTTTTCCAGGCTTGGAGACTTTAACTCATTCAAAGTGGCTAGATACTTCTAAAATATTTTTTAATATTTTTTTATTTCCTTCATACTATGTGAGGTTCTTGTATTAGGTCACCGTTGAAGTCTCACAGAAGAGCCTGTCTTTACTCCTTTTCCTGATTGAAGATGATTTTTGTTAAGGAAAACACAGAAGCAAAATAAAATAATGATATGAAGCAGGTAGACAATAAAATTTCTGGCAAAAAGAACATCCTCTCTGAAGTAGTGATAAGTGCCTTGAGGGGTGATTGAAAGATCTGCTTGCCATAGCAGTTTGAATGCGCCAAATGTCTTAACTGCTGTGGTTCTTGGGTCCCTGCATTTCAGAAAGAGGTATTAGACAAGATATTCTCCATGCCTGCACTGCCCAATATGCTACTCATTAGCCACATGTGGCCACAGAGTAAATGCTTGAAATGTATTTTGCAACCTTAGGGCCAAAAAGAATTTAAATCTGTCATAAATATTTTATATTGATTATCTATCCAAATAAAAATATCTTGGATATGTTGTATTAAAGAAAAAATTATTACAATGAAATTCACTTGTTTCTTTTTTAGTTTTTTAATTGTGGCTACTGGAAAATTTTAAATTGCACATATGGCTTGCATTATATTCCCATTGGATAGCACTGTTCTATGAGTCTTCTCTGCTCCAAAAAATATTATTCAGTGATATTCTGATTGTTTTTCATTGGTGCTATTTTCAAAAGTCTGAGATGAATGGATATGGCAAAATTTCTAGTAGCATTATTAAATAATTTTTTCCTTTTCTCTAGCCTTAGCTGGTAAGAATGGCCTAGTTCCTGGAGGTATAATGTAGTAAAATTACCACTACACAGAAATGTCAACTCTTCACTGCTGTAACTCACTTCTGCCCCAACTTTCAAAAAATGTAGCAAAGACATTTGCAACTTCAATTCTCAGTGAAGAATTATTCAAACTACTTGAAAAAATACCTTATAGTTCATGTACTTTCATTCTGGATCACCTATATGAAAATAAAAAATTTGGAAGGTAGCTATGCTCACAGCTATATTACCAACACAAGGACAAAAATATGAACTTTGATTTTAGGAGCTTAAAAATATCACAATGGACATTGTAGACCCAGCAATCAGATGAGAGGAATCCAGTTCCTCCTCCCTGCATTGCAGACCCAGCAAACAGTCCAGGAGGGATCCAGTTCTTCCCTCACTCCATCGGGGATCAGAAAAATTCAGATGACTGAACCTTTTCCCCTACATTGGTGGGACCAGGTGACCAGGGG
This sequence comes from Dolichotis patagonum, assembly GCA_004027295.1. Lineage (NCBI taxonomy): Eukaryota > Metazoa > Chordata > Mammalia > Rodentia > Caviidae > Dolichotis > Dolichotis patagonum. The sequence continues at coordinate 24,044 of PVJX010018047.1, forward strand.
AACACCATCCACACAGTTGGACCCCAACTAGGTACACACAATGGAAAAGTGAGATTAGCAGAGTGGAAAAGTCCAAAGCAACATTAACAATGCAAACCAACCGGTGTTAAGTTAGGTGAATGAGCTTTGTGCTTGGGGACAAAGACACATGGAATAGAAACAGGTTTATTCTTTCTTTGTTTTTCTTTTCTTTTTTCTTATTTTTTTCTCTTTTCTAAACAGATAGGGAGAACTCCAGCCATAGAAAATTAATTCCATCCCCAAACCCAGAGCCCAAGTTAAAATAATCCCTTCCTTACTCCTTCATTATTTCTTTTCTGCCCTCTTCTCTAGCTTCCCAAATCTTACATTATCATTCTTTGTGCTCCAGTATTGTTTCTATTTCCTTTTTGGTTATCTTTGTTTTATCTACTATTCCTCTTAAATTTCCCAACTACAAGACAAAACCACTATACTAAGGGTACATACTTTCAATACAAGCTCCAAATTTACAATTTGTTCTATTACATAAATGCATATTTTGCTACTATGGTTTAAAGTACAAAATTAATACTTACCACAGTTTGTCAGTTTCTAAACTATGATTGTTGCTATTAATATTGCTAATTATAGTACTTTAGCTATGATGTTGTATCTGTTGTAGTCAGTTGTTCTCTGCTTCATAACAATACTGGGAAGCTCTGGGGTAGTAACCTCGCCACAGTCCATCACCGAAGGACTAGGGGGTGAGCTAAACAGATACCAACATCTCACAATTAATTAGGAAGGTAGGTTCATTTTACAGACACAAACCAAGAGCCTCCTACACACAGAAGACTTCCCGGAAGAAAAAAACCTTTACCTAGAGAGGCCTTGATACTAGTGATATAGCTACCTACTACAAAAACTTACAAGAATCAACACAGAAAACAAAATTTTAAAAAATTTTAAATAGAAAATGACAGAAGAAAAATGCAATCTCAGACCTCCAGTGCATCTAGAACAGTTCTAGGAGACAGCAAGATAGAGGAAAATGAAAGACACACACTTGAAATTTCCGAAATTGTAGCAATCAAAATAAAGAAACAAATCCATGAGGCTATAGAGGAAATGAGATAAGAAATAATCTCTCAGGTAAAAAAAAAGAAATGATAATCATAATTTAGGAATTGCTCAGGAAATCTAGAGTAGACATAAATAAAAAGAGGAGCATAGGAAAATGATGGAAACCACAAATAACAATATAGGCAAGAAATAGAATGTGTAGAACAGATTCAAGCACATATTCATGAAACTATGAATTCCACTGAAAGCTGACAATACCACTTAAATGAAACTGAAGACAGACTTTGAGATCTTGAAGACAGGATTGCAGCTATGAATCATGAAAGTAAGGATCTCTTAAAAATAACAAGGTATCCGGAAATAATTTAACAGCTGCAAGATGATGCAAAGAAAAACAGCATAAGACAGAGGTGCCCATGAAAAAAGCAGGAGTCAACATAAATGACATAAAAGTCTATTTACACAGGTAAAGCAGAAAATTTCCCAAAAGCATGAACAGATTCTGACACGCAGATAGATGAGGCATGTAGAACTCCAATTAACCATGATCATAAAAAGTCTATACCCAGATGTATAGCAATCAACATCCCAGAAATGCAGCACATGAACAGAATATTAAAAGCTGTTAAAGAAAAGAAACAGTTCAACTATAAATGAAAGACCATCAGAATCAAGGCTGCCATCTCAACACACACCCACAAGTCAAGTAGAGTTTGGAGGGAAGTGTTTCAAGCCCTAAAAGAAAACAGCTTCCAACCAAGATTGATGTACCCTGCAAAACTATCTTTCAAAATTAATAGAGAAATAAGACACTTCCATGATGAAGAACAAATGAAGAAATTCATGGCCCTCAAACCAACCCTACAAACAGTACTGAAAGATATTCTAGACAGAGATGAAAATGACCACAATTCTCAGAACAACAACAGAAACAAACCACCTAGCAGGGCAAGCAGTTAAACAGAGGGAAAAAGCAGGGAACCAAAAACAGGAAAATAATATGACAAAGATAAGCCAATGCATATCAGCTATAACCATTAATATAAATGCCCTCAATTCAAAAATCAAAAGAAACAGACTTGCAGAATGAATCAAGAAACAAAATCCAACAATATTCTGTATACGAGAAACATATCTAACTCAAAAAAATTTACAGACTGAAAGTCAAGGGATGGAAAACAACATGCAACAGGAACCCAGAAAAAAGAAGGGGTAGCTATGCTGTTTGCAGACTATGTGAACTTCAAACCAAGAATGACCAAAAGAGATAAAGAATATCACTATAGTGGCCCTGAAGCAAGGCCAGCAGATTGCTTGTAGCTGCTGGTTTCAAACAGGAGCCTAAAGACAATTCTTTCTGTGGTCTGTTGGCCATTTCAGAATTTTGGAAATGGAATGGTCAATTCATCAGAAAGAAATAGCAGGTGAGTATAGAGGACTTCGGGGGGCCTGCAGGGGAGAGACCCTGGTGCCTCAGGACCTGCACTGTGTGGTTGACTCGAGGTGCTGGGAGAACAAGGAACTCCTCCCCTCTCTGGGGGGTGGCTGAGAGTGTGGCAGACTTTTGGCAGCCTGAAGGAGAGAGACCCTGGTGCCTCGGGACCTGCACAGTGAGGTTGACTTGGGGTGCCAGGAGAACAAGGAACTCCTCCCCTCTCTGGGGGGCAGTTGTGATCATGCCAGCATGTGGGCTAAGAATCAGACATCTCACGTCGTCCTGTCCCCCATCCTGTGTCCTCCCTCCCCCTCCCCCCTGCTTAGCAAGTCAGAGCCAGTGAACTACACATCTTGTGAAAAGATTGGCTATGTCATTTAGTATGAGTTCCTATATGCAAAGATAAGGACAACCATTTGGAAGAAAATAAGAGACAATATGACAGTTAGTGAAGATCTCAGGTTGTCTAGCTTTGAAATTCATGCTTTCTTATGTCCTGTTCTGTTTTGTTGTGTTTGATTTTACCCCCTTTTAAAATTAAAAAAAAGAATATCACTACATACTTGTTAGGGGAAAACTTTTAGAGGAAGAGATAACAATCATAAATATATATGAAATAAATATGGGACACCCAACTATAAAAGACAAATTTTAATACACATGAAAAATCAAATAAGCAATTTTAAAGGGGGAGTTTAATACCCCATTGTCACAAGAAATAAATCAACAGGACAAAAAAATCAGGAAAGAAATATCAGAAGTGAACCAAATTTGTGAACAAATGATATTCACAGAGTATTCCCCCCAATAACACCAGAATTCACATTCTTCTCAGCTTCACATGGGAGAGTCAATAAAATAGACTATATAGTAGTCCATAGAAATGGTTAAGTAAATGCAAAAAAATTGAAATTATCTCCTGTATATTATCCGACCATAGTACAATGAAAGGTGGACGTTAATGGCAAAGGAAACTGCAAAAACTCCATATAAACGCATGGAAATTGAACAATACCTCCTGAACTACCAGTGGGTCAAAGATGAAATTAAAGAAGAAATTAAACAATATCAACAATGAATTGAAAATGCAGATACAACATATCCTAACCTGTGGGGTGCAATGAAAGCACTCCTCAGAGGGAAATTTATAGCTGTCAATTCTCATATCAATAAAACAGAATGAGAACTAATAAACAACCTAATATTGCACCTCAAGCTTGTAAAAAAAGAAGAGTAAGTCAAACCTGAAGCCTATTCAAGGGAGGAAATTATAGGGATCAGAGCAGAGATTAACACAATTGAGACTAAAAAATAATACAAAGAATTAAGGAATTGAAGAGTTGGTTCTTTGAAAGAATAAATCAAATTCATAAAAAACTCTAGGAAACCTTATAAAAAAGAAAGAAAACACTCAAATTCATGCAATGAGGAATGAAAAGGGTGAAATCACTACAGATTCTATGGAAATTCAGAAGATCATCAATATCTACTTTGAAAAATCTTTACTTGTATAGGATGGAAAACACACAAGAAATGAACAGATTCCTAGATACATAGGACTTACCAAGGCTGAATCAAGAAGACGTAAAAATTCTGAGTAACCTGATATCACTTAATAAAAATGTAATAAAAACCTTACCACCAAAGAAAAGCCCAGGTCCTGATGGTTTCACCCTTAAATTCTACAAGAAATTTAGAGAAGACTTAATGACAATGCTCCTCAAACTCTTTAAACTGAAAGGGAAGCAATCCTCTCTGACTCATTCCTGGAGGCAAGTTTTACCCTAATATCAAGCCCAGAGAAAGATCTAACCATAAAATAGAACTATAGGCTAATCTCCCTAATAAACATAGATGAAAAAAATCCTCAATAAGATACTAGGATATAGAATGCAGCAAATCATTGAGAAGATTATATGCCATGACCAAGTGGGATAAATCCCACGAATGTAGGGATGGTTCAACATGTGCAAATCAATAAATGTAATATATCACATGTACACAGCCAAAGACAAAAATAACAGATCATCTAATTAGATGCCAAAAAAAGCTTTTGATGAAGTCTAACACTCATTAATGATAAAAATCCTGTAGAACATTGGAATAGATGGTCTTTACCTCAATTGGCTAAAAGCCATATATGACCAACCAACAGACAACATCTTACTAAATGGACAAAAACTGAAAGCTTTCACTCTAAAATCAGGAACAAGACAAAGATGTCCATTATCAGCACTCCTATTGAATATATCCCGGAAACACTAGCCAGAACAATTAGACAAGCGAGAAACATAAAAGGAATAAGGATAGAAGGAAGAAATTAAATTGTCATTATTTGCATATGACATGATACTTTACATGGAAGACCCCAAACACTCCATCAAAAGACTTCTAGATTTAATAACCAAATTCAGTAGTATTGCTGGATACAAAGTCAACACTCAAAAATCAATAGCATTCCTGTACACAAATAATAAAATCACTGAGAAAGTGGTTGATTGATCGTGTCAACTTGAGACACTTAGAAGCTTAACTAAATCAGTTTAGCAGTTCAACACCCTAGAGTGTAGAAGACCCACCTAGGGTGGCTCATCTCCTGGATGGTATAAAAGGGAAGGAGGAAAGACTGATGAGGTTCTGTTCTTTGAAGGAGCTCCAGTCTTTGCCTTTGGCTTGGATGTTGTCTCTTTGCTTCCTGTGCAGATTCATTGGCTTCTGCCTTGGATGCTACAGACTTCCAGCATAGATTCTTCAGCCTTCCATCCCAGATCCTTTGGCCTGCTGGTGCAGACTTGCATAAGACATTGCATTGTACTCTAGACTTGGACTGAATCCTTCGGCCTCTGGTGTGCAGACACCCTTTGCATGCTTCTTCATCCGGCTCTGTGGCTGACTGTCAAATTCCAATCATGTAATTTCTTATACATTTTTATACATTGTGTTATATCTATAAAACCCTGACTACTATAGAGAGAAATTAGTGAATTCACACCATCACAATAGCATCCCCCAAAATGAAATGCTTAGCAATCAATCTAACACAGGAGGTAAAAAATCTATATACTGAAAATTACAGTACTCTGATAGAGGAAATCAAAGAGGATATCAGAAAATGGAAGGATATTCCTTGCTCATGGATAGGAAGAAGCAACATAGTAAAAATGGTCATACTCTCAAAATTGTTATGTAGATTCAATACAATCCTGATCAAAATACCATGAGCATACCACATAGAACTAGAGAAAACATTCCTAAAATTCATTTGGAAACAGAAGAGACCTAGAATAGCAAAGGCAATCCTGGACAAAAAAGAAAAGGCAGGAGACATCACAATCCCTGACTTAAAATTGTACTACAAAGCTACTGTGATTAAATCAGCAGGGTACTGACAAGAAAACAGACCTGAGGACCAGTGTAACAGATTAGAAGATGCAGGCACAATACAAACACACTTAGCCATCTTATGTTTGACAAAGGGTCCAAACATGTTCACTGGAAGAAAGATAGCCTCTTTAATAAATGATGCTGGAAAAACTGGCTATTTACATGCTAAAGACTAAACTCAATCCATGTGTATCACCAGGCACTGAACTAAAGTCAAAATGGAACAAAGATCTAAATATTAAAACAGAAACAATAAATCTACTGGAAGAGAAAGTAGGTAGAATTCTTGAAGACATAGTGTTAGGCAGAGAGTTCATGAACAAAACCCAAACTGCATGGGAAATACTTCAAATAATCAACAACTTGGATCTCATAATATTAGGAGGGTTTTTTGCACAGCAAAAGAAATCACCAACAGAGTGAAAAGAAAGCTCACAGAGTGGGAAAAACTTATAGCCTCAATGTACTTAGATGTACTTAGATCTAGAACATATAAAGAATTGAAAAAAATCAGAATTCCCAAATTCAAAGACTCAATCCAAAAATGGGCATTTGGATGACTAAACACTTCTCAGATGAAGAAATACAAATAGCAAATAAAAATATGAAACAATGTTTAGCATCACTGTTCATTTGAGAGATGTAAATTAAAACAACAGTGTTATTCCATCTCACCTCAGCAAGAATGGCTATCATCAAGAAATAAACCAGTAAGAAATGCTGGCAGGGCTGGGCTGGGGAGGAACTCTTCTACACTGTTGGTGGAAATGTAGACTGATACAACTGCAGTGGAAATCAGTATTGAGGTTCCTCAAACCCTAGGATTAGAGTTCCCATTCAACTCAGCTATTCTCATTCTGTATATCTTCCCAGAAGAATTAATATCATCATACTTCAGCAATATACGTGTGCCCATGTTTATAGCTGCACAATTTGTAATAGCTAAATCTTGGAAACAACCAAAATGCCCATCCACCAGGGAATGGATAGAAATGTTGTCGTCTTTTTATGCAATTGAATACTACTCAACCATAAAGAAAGATAAGCTTGAAACTTTGATAGGTAAATAGATACAACTCAAGACCATACTCATAAGTGAAATAAATCAGACTCAAATGTGTACACATTGTATGTCTCCCTGGTGTGAGAAATTGAAAGAGTATATAATGTCTAAAATGTACAATTGATATTGTGAAGTGAAATGAGATTATTTAAAAAGAATAAGGAACTAGGATAGGGGAAAGGGGAAAAGAAGGAAGAGAAATGGAGAAAAATGCAAGTCAGCTTATACTATTAGTGTTTCATTTCATTGAAAAGGAAGGTTTGTGCTAATATCAATTGTATAATTTTTATGCCCATATCTTATATTGAGTAACTACTTTGAAGATGACAATATGCAATATATTAACTATTGTTATTCTCCTATTATTTTGTTATGAATTTCTGTTTTACCTTTTATCAATAAAATTTTTTAAAAATATATCACAATGATCCTGTGAAGAAACAGGTAGAGGAAATTTTTAGTGCCCACCAGGAAGCCTTACTGGGCTATGGACAACTTATTGCCCTAGAGCAGTGATTAGATTTCTTTGCAAAGAAATTCCTGCCCAAACCATTGAGGACATTAGTGTGAAAGATCAGTATCATCAAACTAGCTAAACAACAATGAAAGTAAGAACAAGTGTGTGTGTGTGTGTGTGTGTGTGTGTGTGTGTGTGTGTGTAAAACAGAAAGAAAAAGACAACGGTAGAACAAACTGTATTTTAGAAAGCACTAAAAATGAAATTCAAAATGTATCAGGAAAGCACTCAAGTTATAAACACTGGCACAACCCTTAACACTCTGAGGGCTAGCCCAGGCTCTATAATTTATAATCCCAAAGTAATAATATTATACTTTAAAACAAGAAATCCCATATTTGGCTAACCTACCAGGTATCTCAGGACCTAAGACTTTTGGTTCATTACTAACATTATGAATGTGAAATCAAGGTGATTTATTTCTGAACTCTTAATAAATGATTTATCCTTAATTTGATAGACCCAGACCATAATAAAGTAGGACTATATTACAATCAAGTTACATTTCCAAAAAGAGAGAAATTAAAAGAAAAAAATTGGTGGAGAATTTTTTCATTTAAAAAACTATTTTAAAAATGAACCTAAAAGTTTCTATTAAATTGCCATCTTGAAAACCAAAATTTATGCATCTAAAAGTGTAGCAGACATTACATACTATTTTGGAATATTTACACCCTTTTAGCTATGAATGATGAGTGTGCAGGGAGAGATAATGCCATGGCAGCCAGTAATATATAGGCTTGAGTCATAAAACAAAAAAAATCACAACAATTTCTTTGTTTCTCCAAATAGAAGGCATTTTGTTTGGATTCTGGGTTGGAGGATGAAAGTTAAAATAAGGAAAGCAATACAAATAGAAAGCAAGGACCCTACAGACCAACTTTTTCTACTTGAAAATGTTGCCTCGAGCTACGTGAGGTCTTACGCATAAAATAAAATGCTTACACTCTTTTAATTGACAGAGACTTGGCTAAGCTTGTTCTGCTTTCTGGGGTTCAGATTCAATAAAGTCTTCCTAAGGAGCTGCAATCTTCTGAACATTAGCCACATAAAATCTCAACCAGGCTTGCCAACTTGCTGGGCTCACTCATGGAGGGCCATTTGCTAGAGGTCACAGCATGCTCATCAGATCAACCAGTGCCCTGGGTAAAAGAAATTTTAGGTCAAGTTTATCCTTTGAGAATTATTTGTGTTATTTACATGGGTGTCTATCTTTATCATAAAACCTGTTTTGCTTTGCTTTCTAGAATCACTTACTTCACCACCAATGACAAATATTACAAGGCATTTTATGTGGGTAAGCTATCATTCTAGGAACTGGAGCTATAAAGAGAGACAGTCCCAGCATTCAAGAAGGGCATATTGTAGTTCAGGAGAGAATCTATCAAGAGCCAAAAATATAAATAGCAATATAAACTGGAGATGCAAACTTGCATCTTAGTGGGAATCAAATGTGTATGGCACGACCAATCCAGCTGTGTAGGCCCATAGGAAGCCTATTTACCTGAGTATTGAACAGCCACTTTAAAAAAATATCCCTTCATAATGGAATCTTTTTAAAGGCCAAGATTAACATCCTCTCACCAGTAACAAAGTGTAACGAAATAATGTTCTGAGTAAAACCCAACAGCTATGCTATCTCTTTCCCAGCCCTAAGGAAGCATCACTTGGATTTTAGGAAAAAAGCAATCTGTAGGTACACATTTACTAACACTCTGTAGAACATTCGAGAAACAACAGATTTTGAGACCCTTCTAATAATGGAGACAATGGTAGCCATTACCGCTGTTTTCTAAATATTTACTGCTGACTTCCTGGTTCTATAAATTGGATTGCATTTCTTGGTGCCTGTATATTTAGATGATGCTAGGAACTAGCTCTGGCATGTGGACAGATATATGCAAGTGATACAAAATTTGCAGATTATGATTCTCATGTGAACATCCACCAGAAAGCATCCACCAATGAGAAAACACTGAAAAACCAGATTGAAAAAAATGCATTACCAGTTGATGTCAGTCAGTGCTTATCATCAGCTGCCACAGAACTAGCATGACAGAAATAATGGAGTCTCCATGGTGGTAGAGATGGAGGTAACACATGGGACCAGTGATAATCTTTTACTACCATCTGTCAACAACATAGATGGATGCTGAGCTTCCAATATGTTGCTTTTCCTTGAGGAGACTGATTGGCCACTTGATAGTAGTTGACTTCACTGAGTCCCTCCCACCCTAGAAAATCCAGCAATTTGTTCTAATAGGAACAGATGCTTATTCCCATTTGGGTTTGCCTTTTCTGCCTGCAGAGCCTCAGCTAAGTCCACTGTGTAGAAGCTTGCAAAGTACTCGGTCTACAGGGATGGAATTGTGTATAACACATATTCTGAGTAGATTGCTTGCACAAGAGATATGAGAGCAAGCACATGATCATGTGATCCATTGGTTGTATTATGCGTCTCACCATCCAGAATATAACTTGCCATCATAGAGCAATGAAACTGCCTTCTGAAGGCACAAAAAAATGCCACCTCAAAGGCAAGACTTCAAGGCTTGAGTGCCAGCTTCCAGGATTCACTATATGTACTGAATCAGAGACTTTTACAATGTTTAGGTCTATGCACCAAAATGTTGAAGTAGGTTATTTCTACTATTCCATGTGAGCTGCTAGGCAGGGGCGTATCCTTCCTGTGATGGTTGATAGTGTCAATTTGAGTAAGAGAAGCTCAACTAAATTGGCTCAGCAATTCCACACCCTAGTGTGCCTTGTTACCTGGATGGTATGAAGGAGAAATGAAGGACAGATCTGCTTCTTCTATTTCTCTGGAGGAACTCCAATCTTTGCCTTCACCTTGGACATCATCTCTTGGTTTCTAGCATGGACGCTTTAGCTTCCAGTGCACATCCTTCAGCCTTCTGGTGTGGACTCCTCAGCCTTCCATCACAGACCTATCGGCCTCCTGATAAGGTCTCACAGGGACACTGTCGTGATCTCAAACCTTCGACTGGATCCTTCTGTCTCTAGTGTGCAGACAGGCCTCTGCACACTTCCTCATCCAACTCTGTGCGTGGTCATTGTAAGCCAATCTTGTAAATTCATATATAATTGTGTATCTTGTATTCTATCTCTTCCTCTAGTAAACACTGACTGATACACTTCCCATCCCCTCAATTTTAGGCTCCGCAGGATTAGGATATCCTAAAGGGGTACTCTCTTTACACCTTCCCAAAACACAGAAAACTACTGTTGTTACCTACATATTTTTTATTCTTTCTGTCCTGGGCCCAGCAGGGAAGTAGAGGAGTCACTATCTTACAAGGTAACTGGCCCCAAACAGCAGCAAAGGGAGGGATACTTCTGCACAGTGGAGCAGAGGGGAACACATTAGAACACAGATGACTCACTTGAACACCTCATGATACTCTCTGACTCAACTGTGACTGTGAATAGACAAATTCATGCATCAACCTCAGCCTGAGAAGGGAACAATTATTGGGATTTTGGCTTCTCAGCAATGAAGTTTTGGGTCATATCACTGGATAAGCCACTAAGATCAGCACAGGTAGTACTAAGGGTGATAAAGACACTACTTATCAAAACTGATGAGTGCAGGTATAATAGTTCATAAAGGGAAGACTATACATATAGTCGGAAATACATATTCATATATTAGAAAAGACAGACTGAAAACCAATACTCCATGTTTACATTGGAAAAAGTTAGAAAAAATAACAATAGATCAAATCCAGAAAAAATAGAAGGAAAGCAATAGTAAAGATGTAGACAGAAATCAGAGCAGATAAACTAACAGAAGAAAATCAAGGAAGCCACAAGTTAGGTCCTTGTAAAGACTATAAAATTGAAAAAAAAAAAAAAAGATACCAGGAGCTTTCTAAATCCAGGGCTCAGAGTAAAACATGAGAGTCTAGAAGGTGATGCAAAGGTGACAAAAGGGAGTGAACTCAATGCTGAGTAAGGCCCAGACTAATCTGTCAATTTGTGTTAGCTGCTACCCTGTGTGGTATGTTGGGATGTGGTATGTGGGTGGTCAGTCAAGCTCTAGGTACTAAGTTATGAATAGGATGCCAGCAACCAGCAGGGGATCCACTCTTCAGCTAAATATCCATCTCATAGCTGAAGTAGAATCTGTGAAGGCGTTTGGAGTAGGTTCCTCCATCATCTAAATTTGGGATGGTTTACAACCAGCGTTGGAGGAAAACAGATCTTGTGAGTGTTAATAATGTTCACGTTTATGTTCTCCATGTATGGTGAAAATAGAACAGCCATACTTTTATTTTCCTCTCCCACGCCAAGACTGGAGTAAAGAGAATCCACAGCATCACACTTAGTATATGCACCTCCCAGACAGCGGCTGCCTAGGCACACAAAAAGGACACATCGTGAGATGTGCATGTTCAGACTATATAATCATAGTGTGGTCAAGTCTTGGAGTTTTAAGTAAATATGCTAAGAAAGCAAGCACTTTCAGAGATCACAGTCTAAATCAAAGAGTAGGGCAGACTCCAAGCGCATCATGTTGCACCTCTAGCTCCAGTTGACTCTGCCCCTCAACCCCATATAAGATGGCCTTAACAGATCCAGATGTGCAATGCAGACATGATAAAGTCCAGACCAAGAGAGGGTTTCTCCTATATCTTCTTGCCAATCTCCTTGGCAGAACTTCCCCTTACTATCTCATTGGCTTGGATTGGGACAGATACTCTTGCTTAAATTAGTTTCTAATACAGGATTATCATGATTAGTTCAAATAAATTTTTAAAACATATTATATTAATGTGTAATATACCTCAAAATATGTGTGTAGCTCATACATTTTTACAAACTAAGCCCACTCATATAACTGGCACTAGATAAAAGATTTTAACTTTTATCTAAGGACTCCTTTGGCAGTGTGGTAAAACCTAGAGGCCCCTTTTAAGAATGGTTTCAAACATTTAAAATAAACTATGTCAGATTATAAATGAATACAGTTATTTGGAAGTGACATTATTAGAATTTAATGTATTCACTCAGGTTAATTAAGATTAATTTGATCATTCAACAAATTTGTGCTATAGCAGTATATGTCTTTCACTATTAGTACATTAAATGATAAAATCTGGTGGCAGACATAATTACTATCATAATTGTCACTGTCCATGATCATAAAAGAATTCATTGAAGGTGAAGTTTCAGGTCCTGCCAATACTACTGTGGCCTCTCTCTGAATCTTTGGTTCACTTTTGCTCACTTTCTTATCTCTCCACTTGTTCATGAACTACCAGAGGAGAGAAGACACATTTACTTAGTTCCCTTTTGTATATCTGCATATAGCATGATGCCCAACATTAGTCTATACATGATAAATAATTGTTGAATGAATAAATGAATGAGTGAATAAATGACCAAACAAATGAATCTACATTTATAACTGAAAGGAAAGTGATATTTCTGTTAAAGATTAATAAAAACAGCCGGGCATGGTGGCACACTCCTGTAATCCCAGAACTTGGGAGGCTGAGGCAGGAGGATCCTTGCAAGTTCGAGACCAGCCTGGGCTACAGAGTGAGCCCAATGACAGCCTGAACTGCATAGCGAGACCCTGTCTCAATAAGACAAAAAAATTAATAAAAACATAAAGTATTTTTTTCTATCCAAAGTCATAGGTCCCTTAGTGGGAGTATTGTATGTTGAGCTATCATGACCTCCACAGATTATGAAAGAAATTAGAGCTTTTGGTCCTATAGATGCATCTGTTCACTTGT